>PVJL010020067.1:0-12713 GCA_004026885.1 Lyroderma lyra
TTCTGCCATGTGCATAACCACACTCAATCCCTGAGTCATCTGTCACAGGAGAAATCTTTCTGGAGCTTGATTCTGAAAATCAGTCATGAGATGTTTTCTTGGAAAAGCATATAGGCAGTGCCATGAAGTGCTGGCAGCCACGGGCCTTGTCTCAGGACCAACGAGCATGGAACACTGCCTCAGTCTGCAGTACTTGAGTGGCTGATGGTTCATCATTCTCTCCACCTGAAAAGCATCATCAGGACCCTCACAGGACATTTTCAGGAAGAACAAGAAACTGGGTGTGAAACCAAGTACTCTAACTTAGGAAGAGAGATTCCACTGACCTATGTGACTAGAAGAAAAAGAAGTTTGGTACCTCGGTACTCATTGTTAATTTGTTCCAGGAGGCATGATGAGTACCAAACAACCAGTACCAGGACAAAATTTTCAAAATGTATTGAGTGCCAATTTCAATGAGTTTCAATGCAGTCAAGTACCAAGGTATGGTTGTAGTTACTTGGAAATAAGGAGATATTCTCCATAAGTTTGTCTTTAACTAACAGTAGTGTTGTAAAAATAAGCTGGGACCCATTCAAATTTGATGTTTGAAATATCAAGTTAAATTTTCTTCTGAGTGTGCCTGTCAACTCTATAACTTCTATTGTTTATATCCTATATTTTCTGTTATTACGAGAAATTGATTTTAATTTTTTAAAATCAATTTATTTCTCATAAAACATATGTGTATGATTTAAAAATCTCTATCATCTTTATATGTCACATAATTGTGGTTATTTCTGAAAATGGAATAATAATGTTTTCTTCACAAGTTACAAATACACAGTGACTTTGTAATCATACTTAAAAAAAAATAAATTATTGTCAAAACTACTGCCAAAATTGTTTTCAGAGTTCTGCTGTTCTGACTTCTTTAGTAAGATATAAAGATAGAAAGGAGGAAAAGTACAAGCTTGGGGAAATTTCAATGCTTGCTAGGTATCACCAAAGCAAAGTATCACCATCTAGGTGGCATAAACATCAGAAATGCATTTCTAATAGTTCTAGAGGTCAGAAGTCTTCAATAAAAGTGTTGGCAGGATTGGTTTGTTTCTGACATCTCTCTCCTTGGTTTATAGATGAACATCTTCTACTTGTGACTCTTCCCATGGATATTTCTCTCAGTGTGTCTATATCCAAATTTTCTCTTTTTATAAGGACAGAAGTCATATTGGATTAGAGCCCAGTATGAAGACCTTACTTTAAATTAAATTCCTATCCCTAAGTTAAGTTACATTCTGAGGAAGTGGGATTAGATCAACATCTGAATTTTGAAAGGGACACAATTCAACTCAAATCAGTCAATTAAAAACAAAGCATAATGTTATTTTGGAGGTATGCTGATCAGTCTAGAAGGGTAAGACTGTGGGGAGACTTCCTTGATGTACACTGTAGTAAAAATGTCTCTTGATGACAGAAAAGCCTTACTTATTCAGATTAATTTTGATGTGCCCTCAAGCACCTTCCCTGTAAGAGTTGCTCAGAGTAAGAATAATCTTTCCCTGATTACTCTACTAACCACTCAATGAGAAGAATTAAAACACTATACTTTGGGTGTCATAGGACTGTGGCCTCAGTATGAACTGGTTTCAAACTCAGCTAAAAATTTTCACAAGTTACTGAAACCCTAAACATAGTTATTTTATCAGTTAAATTAAGAAAAGTAGTTATGCTTATGTTTTCAGCTCCTTTTGAAGGTACATGAAACTCTGCGGATCAAATTCAGGGTTACATTTTACCTAATGAAGGAGTTTGAATATTGGGATCCCATTGTGATATAATCTCAGATTCTAAATAAGTCTTAATCACACAGAATGTCCAAGAGCTGAACAGCAAGACAGGAAGCTTGCTTTTGGTGCTTCTGGTCACCTGCACTGTGTGTGCTGCTGGTTCTGCCTCTGTACCGCACCCAGATCTCTGCCCGGTCACCTCTCCTGTCATAACAAAAAGAATGAAATACTGGGAATTAACTTAACAAAGATCATGACAGACTTATACACAGAGAACTATAAGACACTTTTGAAAGAAATTGAAACAGACTTTAAGAGGTGGAAAAATATCCCCTGTTCATGGATAGGAAGACTTAACATTGTTAAAATGGATATTCTGCCCAAAGTAATCTACAGATTTAATGCAATACCCATCAAAATCCCACAATTATACTTTCATGAAATAGATAAAAGAATTATTAGATTTACATGGAACCATAAAAGACCTCGAATTGCCAAAGCAATACTCCATAAAAAGAATAAGGCTGGTGGCATTACTCGTCCTGACTTCAATTTATATTACAATACATCAATAGTCCAAATAGCTTGGTACTGGCAGAAGAACAGAAATAGAGACCAATGGAATAGAACTGAAAACCCAGAAATAAACCCACAAATATATGGACAAATAATTTTCGATAAAGGAGCAAAAAACATACAATGGGGAAAAGACAGCCTCTTTAGTAGGTGGTGCTGGCAAAACTGTAAAAACATATGCAAAAGAATGAACCTGAGCTATGAACTCTCTCCATATACAAAAATTAACTCAAAATGGATTAAAGACCTTCATATAAGACCTGCAACAATAAATTGTATAGAAGAAGACATTGGTACTAAACTTATGGACCTAGGACTCAAGGAAGACTTCAAGAACCTGTCCTCAAAGGCAAGGGAAGTAAAAGCAAAAATAAATGAATTGGACTATATCAAACTAAATAGCTTCTGCACAGCAAAAGAAATCATCAACAAGGCAAAGAGACAGCCAACTGAGTGGGAGGAAATATTTGCCAATAACGCATCAGATAAGGGTCTAATATCTAAAATATATAAAGAATTAATAAGACTTAACAACAAAAAAACAAACAACCCAATTAAAAAGTGGGCAGAAGAACTAAACAGACACTTCTTCCACGAAGAAATACAAATGGCCAGCAGACATATGAAAAAATGCTCATCCTCATTAGCTATCAGGGAAATGCAAATCAAAACGAGAATGAGATACCACCTCACACCTGTGAGAATGGCTATTATCCATAAGACAAGGAATAACAAGTGCTGGAGAGGATGTGGAGAAAAAGGAACTCTGGTACACTGCTGGTGGGAGTGCAAACTGGTACAACCACTGTGGAAGGCAGTGTGGAGTTTCCTCAGAAAATTGGGAATGGAGCTACCATTTGACCCAGCAATCCCCCTTCTGGGGATATACCCAAAGAACTTGAAAACCTTTGTCTGCAAAGACTTATGTACCCCAATGTTCATCGCAGCACTGTTCACAGTGGCCAAAAAATGGAAACAACCAAAGGTCCCTGTGACAGATGACTGGATAAAGAAGCTGTGGTACATATACACAATGGAATATTACTCAGGTGTAAGAAAAGATGAAATATTGCCATTTGCGACAAAATGGATGGACCTGAAGATCATAATGTAAGTGACATAAACCAGACAGAAAAAACAAAGAACTGCATGATTTCACTCATATGCGGAATATAAAACTGAAAGCAAAGAAAAAAAGAAATGAACAAACAAATAACCCATGGACACAATCAATAGTTTAATGTTTATTTGGGGACGAGTGGGTTAGGGAGGGGAGAAAGGGTAGGGGGTGGGAGAGGAGGGGGGGTAAGCTAAATATAAGGTGATGGAAAGAGAAGTCACTTTAGGTGGTGAAATTATTATACAACAAGTTGACAATGCACTGTAGAACTGTAAGCCTGAACCCTATGTAATCCTTGCTAACAGTTGTCACCCCAATAAGTCTAACAATAAAAATGAATTAAAAAAAATAAATTGAAGGTAATATAATTGTTGATGTGTACCTATTGCCATTTTATTGTTTATAATCTTTTGTTGTTGTTATTGTTGTTGTTTTGTTCTCCCCCCCCCCCCCCCCCCATCTTAAAGCAGTCCCTCTAACATTCCCTGTAATACTGGTTTGGTAGTGATGAGCTCCTTTAGAATTTTCTTGTCTGAGAAGCTCTTTACTTGTCCTTCAAATTTGAATGACCCCCTTGCTGGGTAGAGCAATCTTGGTTGTAGGTCCTTCCTTTTAATCATATTGAATATTTTCTTCCACTCCCTTCTGGCCTGCAAAGTTCCTGTGGAGAAATCAGCTGACAGTCTTATGGGAGCTCCCTTATAAGAAACTGGTTGCTTTGCTCCTGCTATATTTAGTATTCTCTCTTTGTGTTTAACCTATGCCATTTTTATTATGATGCATCTTGGTGGGGGCCTATTTGGGTTTATCACATTTGGGAACCCCTGTGCTTCCTGGGCTTGTATGTTTGTTTCTTTCACCAGGTTAGGGAAGTTTTCAGTCACTGTTTCTTCAATTCCTTGTTTTCTCATTTCTCCTGGTTCTCCTATAATGTGAACATTGTTGTTCTTGATGTTGTCCCAGAAGCCGCTTAAACTATCCTCATGTTTTTGGATTCTTTTTTCTTTTTGCTATTCTGAATGGATGTTTTCTGCTACCTTGTCTTCCAATCCACTGATTCTACTCTCTGCTCCATTTAGTCTGCTGGTGAGTCCTTCTATTGAATTCTGAATTTCGATTATTGTATTCTTCATTTCTGACTGGTTCTATTTTATGGTTTCTGTGTTCTTCTTTATGCTTGCTATCTCTCTGTTGAAGTTTTCACTGAGTTCCTTACAGTCATCGCGTTGAGCTATGTCTCTGATAGGTTGCTTTCTTCCATCTTGTTTAGTTTTTCTTCTGGAATTTTCTGCTGTTCTTTTATTAGAGACAAATTTTTTTGTATCGTCATTTTGGATACCTATCTGTATTTGTTTCTATGTATTAGGTAGATCTTGTATGTCTCTCAGTATTGCTGGGTAGCCTTATGTAGTAGGTTCTCTGTAGGGCCCTAGCGCTCTCTCTCTAGTCACTTGTGCTGGGTGCTCCTGTAGATTCTGATTTGAAGCCAGTGCTGTGCCTGGAGTTACTCAGCAAAACTCTCAGAGCACACCGATGTTGATTGCGGCCAACCTGGGGCCTGCAAACTTAAATAGTTTAAAAAAAATTTGCAATGTGGTTGGGGCTGGCTGCTCATTGGAGAAAGTGCCTTTGGCTTTGGTGTTGGGTGAGGTGAGGTCCGAGTGAATCACCAGGGTAGAACCAGTAAAGCTCAACGGACCAATCAGGTTCAGATTTGGCCATGTCGGGGTGGGTGCAACACAGGAAATATGGTGCCCAAAGCCAGCTGCATGGGAGTAGGGTGCACCCAGGAAATATGGCAACTGTCCTCCAGATTTCATGCCAAAGCCACATACCTAAGACTGCCCCTGTATACCTTCAACACCCCTTAAGTCACCGTTTCTCTGCTGGAGCCCACGGTGAGTATCTGAGTCTGTGGGCATTTTAAAAGGATGTCTGGGTTTCCCATAGCCTCTGTCCTAAACAGATAGTTGGAGTCCCCACTGTTTTTCATAGTGGGATGTTGTGGGGCTCCTTTTCCCAGCACTAGTGCTCTGGGCTGGGGAGCCTGGTATGGGGCTAGGGTTCCTCACTCCTCTGGGAGCAACCTCTGCAGCTGAGATATCCCTCCTGATCTCTACGCCATGGGAGGTTTGGTTTCTTTTGCTTCTGTTCCCCTCTTATGAGTCTTGACACAGCCACCTCTTTTTTGTATCCTTAGTTATAAAACTGTTCAGCTAGAATTCGGATGGTTCTCCATATTGGTTGTTCAATAATTTAGTTGTAATTTTAATGATTCATGGAATGAAGCAGGCACATAGTTTATCTACTCTGCCATTTTGGATCTCCTGTTTATTTTTTATTATCGTGTTATAGGGTTTCTGTTTGTCCTTGGTACAGGTGTAAGTTTTGCCATATTTTCTTCCATTTTGTGGTTAATTAACTGTTTCCCAAATTGACATTCTGTTGAGCAGATAATTATTGACGGAGTTAAATTACTATTTATTTTTAATATTTTGTTTTCTGTGTCTTATCTAACTAATCATTGTGTGCCCATAAGTTATGCATATATTCTCCGATTATTTTTGCTAACTTTGTGATTTTAGCTTTTTCAATTATAATTATAATGCATCTGAAATGATTTTGTGCATAGTGTAAGTAGTGTCGTGTTTAATTTTTTAAAAATATTGATCTTCAGCCATTTGTTGAGAGGACTTTCCTCTCCACATTTGATTGTCTTTATGACTTTGTTTAAAGTTCATGATTTATAATGTTCATAGTCACATCACTACCATACTGTCTTGATAACAGTAGTTTTATGTAAATATTAAAGTCAAACAGTTGAAGTCACAAAATATATTCTTAAAAATAGTTTTATATATATATGGTGTCATTAAAATTACAGAGTTCTTATGCCCTCTCCAGGTACATTACCCTCCCAGCACTTTCTTGTGGAAGGTTACCAGGAAAAGCACAGTAAAGAAGAGAAAGCTTTGTTATGCAGATTTAAGGAGGTGTCTTCTCCAGTGTGTCTCTGTGATTTAGTCATCCTTTTGTTTCTGGTACAAAGAATGACACACCCTGACAAATGGAGATTTCTTTTAGAAATGTAAATTTCTCTTATGAAAGGATAACTTAACACTCTGGTTTTCAGAACTTCTAAGATGTATGTAGTTTTTAAAAAAATAACCAGCTCAAAATAATCTTTTTGCCAAAGAGGCCTTTGGAGTAGCATATTCTGACATTGTTCACTAATGCTACCAATATATTTTTTTGACATTTACTTATTTTGCTTCAAGAAAACTTTTAATTTGTTTGAAAAACTAGCATTAGTGCTGAAGGAGTGCAGAAAATGCCACTTTAGCATATTGATTATTTTGAATTAAAGTTACTTGAGAAGCAGCTCATGCAAGAAGGACATTCTGAGCCTCCTGTGCATTCTCAAAAACATAAAAATTGGTTCTCCCATGTGAAGGTCTCCTCCCTATTCCAGGAGGATAGCAGGCATCCTTACCTTTGGGGAGAGGGGATTCATGGCTGAAGAGACTGTATAAGCAAATCTTGTTACTTCTTCATTCATTTGCCAGCCCAAACCTATATGCCTTTGTCTTTATGAAATTGTCACTCCCACTCTAAATCTTTCATCTACACATTACATGCCAAAGATATGAAAGGGACACTGAGGAAGATGATAGGGAAAGAGTAAAGAAAAAGAAAGAGTTTGAAGAGATGGTGGAAAATGGAGAGTGCAGAATTGCTAAATGGAGATAAAACATGACATGCTTTTTATTCTGAAAACAAAGTGATCTTTCTTTTTATTTTGGTGTAGTCAATCTCTTGTGTCAGCACATATTTATTTTATCAGGTTAATGTATTTTTATAGCTTACCTACAATACAAGAGTTAAATCACTGAGATTAGCTAACCACTTATCTTCACTCTAGTGATTACCAGCTACTTGACAATGACCAACTCAAGCAATTCTTATTGTCATTAGTACTATCAAAGGGCAATGAAAATACTCAATCTGCATCATTGAGTGTCATGAGATGGAGTTAGATAAAGTAGTGATTTCTACATTGCAAAAAATATAAGCAATTCCACATATAATTATAGGGGGTTAATTTTAGTTTAGGTCATTTAGAATTATACAATCTCCACATTAATAGGGACCTTAGAGGCCAGCTGGCCTATTTGATCTAGGATACAAATCCCAGTAAAACTTTTTTGAATGATAGTCATTCAAAATAATTTAAACTTTCCCACAAAAAGAGGATCTACTTTTCCCAAGGTGTATACTCCACATATGGAAGGATATATTCATTATTCTGATTTTCCTAAGATTAAGCTGGAAGTTTGTCTCTCAATAAAAATCAATCCTGTTGGTTTGGCTTTGGCCTTCAGAGCCAGACAAAATATCCTCTGACAATATAATCCTCTCTCCATGTAAATACTTTTGACATATGTAATAGATTACTATGCACTTCTCTGAAATAACACAATATTTTAATCTGTTTCTTAGGTAACATGATGCCAGCTGTCCTCATAATCCTGGTATTTTATTTTTATTTTTTTCATTACAGTTGACATTAAATATTACTTTTATATTAGTTTCAGTTGTATAGCATAGTGGTTCAACATTTACATAATTTATGAAGTGATTTCTCTGATAAACCTGCTACCCAGCTGGCATTATACATAGTTACTACATTATTTACTATATTCCTTATGCTGTAATTTATATCCTTATGCCTATTTTGTAACCACCAATTTGTATTACTTAAATCCTTCACCTTTTTGATCCAATCACTCAATTACCATCACTTTGTATCTCTAAGTCTATTTCTGTTTTGTTCATTTATTTTGTTCTTGGTCTGACTTATTTCACTTGCATAATATTCTCTCGGTTCACGTATGATGTTGCAAATGTTAACATTTCATTCTTTTTCTGGTCAAGCAATATTCCCTGGTATATATGTATCACATCTTTTTTATCCAGTGATCTATTGATGAGCTCTTAGGTTGCTTCCATATCTTGGCTATTGTAAATAATGGTGCAGTGAACATAGGGGTGCACATATCTTTTCAAATTAGTATTTTGGATTTGTTTGGGTGAATACCAAAAAGTGGAATTGGAGGGTCATAAGATAGTTTTATTTTTAATTTTATGAGAAACCTCAATACTGTTTTTCATAATGGCTGCGCTAATTTGCAATCTCACCAACAGTGCATGAGAGCCTTTCTTTTTTCCACATCCTCATCAACACTTGTTGTTTGTTGACTTTTTAAATAATAGCCATTCTGATTAGTGTGAAGTGATATCACATTGTAGTTTTAATTTGCATTTCTCTGATGATTAGTGACATTGAACATCTTTTCATATGTCTATATCCTCTTTGGAGAAAAGTCCATTTAGATTTCTGCCCATTTTTTAATTTAATTATGTGTGTGTGTGTGTGTGTGTGTGTGTGTGTGTGTGTGTGTGTGTGTTGAATTGTTGAGTACTTTATAAACTTTGGATATTAACCTCTTATTGCAAGTTTAATCGGAAAATATCTTCTCTTGCTCAAGAGGTATTTTTGTAATTAAATTTATTGGGGTGACATTGAATAAAGAAGCAGTGGTACATTTACACAATGGAGTATTACTTGGCCATTAGGAAGAAGATCTTACCTTTGGCAACAACATGGATACAATTAGAAGATATCATGCTAAGTAAAATAAGTCAGACTGAGCAAAACAAATACCATATGATCTCATTTATATGCCTTTTCATTTTGTTGATGATTTTCTTTGCTGTGTAGAAACTATTTAGTTTGATATAGTCCCATTTGTTTATGTTTATTTTTTATTTTTTGGTTTCACTTGCCCAAGGAGATACAAGATCTGACATTTGGTTCACAAACTCATCCTAGGAAAAGTGCTACATACCTCATTGCTGAATATCATTTTGGACACCTTTGACATACTCCCCTTGGGAAGCTGTGCACCTATGCCAGCACCTAGGTATACCCTTCAAAGCAATTTTGGAACTCTTTCTGGAATGACCATCAGAGCTGTCATGGTATGACACTTGATGTCTTGAATGTTATCAAAATGTCTTCCTTTTAATATTTCCTTTATCTTCAGGTAAAGAAAAAAGGCATTGGAGGCAAGATCAGGTGAGTAGGGAGGGTGTTGCAATACAGTTATTTGTGTACTGGCTAAAAACTCCCTCACAGACAGTGCCATGTGAGCTGATACATTGTGATGCTGCAGAAGCCATGAGTTGTTGGTGAAAACTTCAGGTCGTTTTCATCTAACTTATTCATGCAGGCTTTTCAGCACTTCCAAATAGTAAACTTGGTTGACTATTTGTCTAGTTGGTACAAATTCAAAATGAACAATCCCTTTGATATCAAAAAAAGGTTAGCAACATTGTTTTGACTCTTGAATCAGACTAACAGAACTTTTTGTGGTGTGAATTGGCTGACTTCCACTGTGCATTTTGACACTTTGTTTCAGGGTTGTATTGACACACCCATGTTTCATCCCCATTGAAAACAGAGCCAAAAGCATCATCCTGCCTCTCTGAAAGGTCTTAGCAAACTTTAACTCTTCCTTTGCTTTTGTTCATCAGTGAGCTCCATTGGGACCATTTTTGCACACACCAATATTTTCTCATGCCAAGATTTTCAGTTAAATTTTTCCTGTTTCTCTGTTGATGTTTACTTGGTCTGCAATGCTTCTCGCAGTCAGCCAGTGATTTTGTTGCACAATTACAGGAATTTTTGCAATATTTTCATCAGTTCTTTTCATTACTCACTGCCCTGACCTCTCTTCATCAGTGATACTTTCTCTACCCTCAGCAAAACGTTAATCCATTTGTACACTGCCATTTTCTTCAGGATATTACCCCCATCAACTTAGACTAACATGTCCCTGATTTCACTTCCACTTTTGCCAAGTTCAACAAGAAATTTAATGTTTATTTATTGCTCTAATTTAAGCTCTGACATTCTCAGTACAGCACACAAAAACATGAAACAATTATGAATGCCACTCAGCAACACACCCTCACATGTTGACATGAACACAGCTATGACACAGATAGACCAATGTTATGAAAGCTTACTGAGTTGTTTGTACAGTGCTGCCAATGTTAAGTACATGGGGTCATGTTCGCAGACTTAATTGTAAGATCTTGTATTATCAGAAAAAACATTACTAAGAGCAATGTCAGAGAGTTTACTGTCTATGTTTTTTTCTAGGAATTTTATGGTTTGGGGTTTGCATTTAAGTCTTTAATTTATTTTAAGTTTATTCTTGTAATATGATTTGAGAAGGTGATCCAGTTTAATTTTTTTGCATGTATCTTTCTAGTTTGTCTTTATCCCATTGTATATTCTTGCTTTTTTGTGTCATAAATTAATTGATGTATAGGTGTGTGGATTTCTTTCTGTCTCTCTATTCTGATTCATTGATCTATGTTTTTATGCTCATATCATGCTGTTTTCATTACTATTGTTTTGTAGTATAATTTGACATCAGGTAGTTTGATATCTCCAAGTTTGTTCTTTGTTCTCAAGATTATTGTGGCTATTCAGGGTCTTTTCTGTTTCCACATACTTTTTTTATGGTTATTTGTTCTAGCTCTGTGAAAACGGCCATTTTTATTTTGATAAGGAATACACTGAATCTGTAAATTGATTTGGGAAGTATGGACACTTTAATGATGTTAATTCTTCCTATCCATGAGCAAGGTATATGCTTCCATTTACTTGTATCCTCTTCAATTTATCCCTTCAGTGTATTAGAATTTTCTAAGTACAGGCCTTTTATATCTTTGGTTAAATTTATACCTGAGTATTTTATTTATTTATTTATTGATGTAATTGTAACATGATTGTTTTCTTAATTTCTCTTTCTGATAGTTCATCATTGGTGTATAAAAATGCAACCTATTTCTGAACATTAATTTTGTATCCTTCAACTTTGTTAAATTTATTTAGCAGTTCAATTAGTTTTTGAGTGGAATCTTAGAATTCTTTACATGTAGTATTTTTTTTTTGTTTCTATAAGCCTTTTATTTTTTTTTTTTCAGTAAATTTTTTTTAATTCAGTTTTATTGTTAGACTTATTGGGGTGACATCTGTTAGCAAGGATTACATAGGTTTCAGGCATACAATTCTACACTGCATTGTCAACTTTGAAGTATAATAAATTCACCACCTAATGTGACTTCTCTTTCCATCACCTTATATTTAGCTTCCCCCCACCTCCTCTCGGACCCCTTCCCCTTTCTCCCCTCCCTAACCCACTCGTCCCCAAATAAACATTAAACTATTGATTGTGTCCATGGGTTATTTGTTTGTTCATTTCTTTTTTTCTTTGCTTTCAGTTTTATATTCCGCATATAAAACTGTTCTTTGCTTTTTCTGTCTGGCTTATTTCACTAAGCATGATGATCTCCAGGTCCATCCATTTTGTTGCAAATGGCAATATTTCATCTTTTCTTATAGCTGAGTAATATTCCATTGTGCATATGTACCACAGCTTCTTTATCCAGTCATCTGTCGCAGGGTACTTTTGTTGTTTCCATGTTTTGGCCACTGTGAACAGCGTTGCAATGAACATTGGGGTATGTAAGTCTTTGCGGACAAAGGTTTTCAAGTCTTTTGGGTAGATCCACAGAAAGGGGATTGCTGGGTCAAATGGTAGCTCCATCCCCAATTTTCTGAGGAACTTCCACACTGCCTAACACAGCGGTTGTACCAGTTCGCAATCCCACCAGCAGTGTACCAGAGTTCCTTTTTCTCCACATCCTCTCCAGCACTTGTTATTCCCTGTCTTGTTAATAATAGCCATTCTAACAGATGTGAAGAGGTAACTCATTGTGGATTTGATTTTTATTTCCCTGATAGCTAATGAGGATGAGCATTTTTTCATATGTCTGCTGGCCTTTTGTATTTCTTCATGGGAGAAGTGTCTGTTTAATTCTTCTGTCCACTTTTCAATTGGGTTGTTTGTTTTTTTGTTGTTAAGTCTTATTAGTTCTTTATGTATTTTAGATATTAGACCCTTATCTGATATGTTATTTGCAAATATTTTCTCCCATTCAGTTGGCTGTCTCTTTGCCTTGTTGATGGTTTCTTTTGCTGTGCAGAAGCTTTTTAGTTTGATATAGTCCCATTCATTTATTTTTGCTTTTACTTCCCTTGCCTTTGAGGACAGGTTCATGAAGTCTTCCTTGAGTCCTAGGTCTATAAGTTTAGTACCAATGTCTTCTTC
>PVJL010020068.1:0-12703 GCA_004026885.1 Lyroderma lyra
CCACTCGTCCCCAAATAAACATTAAACTATCGATTGTGTCCATGGGTTATTTGTTTGTTCATTCCTTTTTTTCTTTGCTTTCAGTTTTATATTCCGCATATGAGTGAAATCATGCAGTTCTTTGTTTTTCCTGTCTGGCTTACTTCACTTAGCATGATGATCTCCAGGTTCATCCATTTTGTTGCAAATTTTTTCTATTGTCCTTCTGTTCTCTAATTGGTTTAGTTCTGCTTTAATTTTTATTATTTCTTTCCTTCTGCTGACTTTGGATTTTGTCTGTTCTTCTTTTTCTAGTTCTTCAAGATGGGATGCTAAGATGTTTGCTTTTGATTTTTCTTGTTTCTTAAGATAGACCGTGATGATATAAATTTCCCTCTTATTACCGCTTTCGCTGTGTCTCAAAAATTCTGATACGTTGTATTTTCATTGTCATTAGTTTCTCTATATTTTTTAATCTCATCTTTTATTTGTTCTTTTATCCAGTCCTTTTTTAATAAGCTGTTGTTTAATCTCCATGTATATGTGTTTTTTTCTGCTTTGCTTTTACAGTTGATCTCCAATTTCAAAGCTTTTTTGGTCTGAGAATACACTTGGTATGATTTCCATCTTCTTGAATTTGTTGAGGCTACTTTTGTGTCCCAGCATGTGGTCTATTCTTGAGAATGTTCCATGCGCACAAACAAAGAAGGTGTAGTCTCTTTTTCTGTATGAATTATCCTGTAAATGTCAATTATGTCCGATTGTTGTAATGTGTCATTTAGAGCTGTTATTTCCTTATTTCTTTTCTGTTTGGATGATCTGTCCATGGCTGGTAGCGGGGTGTTTAAGTCTCCCACTATGATTGTGTTTTCATCAGTTTCTCCTTTCAAGTCTGTTAGTAGTTTCTTTGTGTATTTTGGTGCATCTTGGTTGGGAGCATATATGTTGATGAGTGTCAACTCTTCTTGTTGTTGCATTGTGCCTTTTATCATTATGTAATGACCACCTTTGGCTTTTACTATCTTTTTTAATTTGAAGTTTATTTCATCAGATATAAGTATGGCCACTCCTGCCTTTCTCTGGTTACTATTTGCTTGGAGTATTGTATCCCATCCTTTCACTCTGAGTCTGTGTTTTTCCTTATGGCTGAGGTGTGTTTCTTGGAGACAGCATATGGATGCATTCTGTTTTTTAATCCAGTCTACTATTCTGTGTCTTTTTATTGGTGAGTTCAGTCCATTAACATTTAGAGTGATGATCAATATGTGAGGATATCCTGTGGCCATTACTTATTTCTTTCTTTGTTTTTGTTTGTTTGTTTGTGTTTATTTTTGTTTCTTTCTTGTTGCCCCAACTTTTTCCATTTTTCCTGATGTTTATTTTTAGGTCAAAGAGTCACCTTCAGTATTTCTTGGAGTGCTGGCCTCGTGATGGCAAATTCCCTCAGCTTCTGTTTGTCTGAGAAGGTCTTTATTCCACCTTCATACCCGAAAGATAATTTTGCTGGATACTTTATTCTTGGCTGGAAGTTTCTCTCTTTTAAAGTTTTGAAGATTGGATTCCACTCTCTCCTGGCTTGTAGAGTTTCTGCTGAGAAACCTGATGCCAGCCTGATGGGTTTTCCTCTAAAGGTTATGGTTCTTTTTTCCCTGGCTGCCTTGAGAATTTTCTCTTTGTCTTTAGTTTTGGACATCTTTAGTACCATGTGTCTTGGAAAAGATCTGTTGGGGTCCAGGTATCTGGGGGACCTGTTTCTTCTTGAACTTGGGATTCTAGATCTTTCCATAGGTTTGGAAAGTTGTCATCTACGATTTGTTTGAGTATGCTTTCTGTAGATTGCTCTGCCCCCTCTTCTATTCCTATTATCCTGGTGTTGTTTTGTCTCATGGAGTCAGATATTTCTTGCAGAGTTCTTTCAATCCTTTTGGTTCTATATTACCTCTCTTCCTCTTTCTGAGCTGTTTCCATGTTCTGATTTTCAATATCACTAATTCTTTCCTCCATCTGGTTGGTCCTGTTCCCTATCGCAGTTATTTCATTTCTCACTTCTTTTATGGTATTATTTATTTCTCATATTTCCATCTCAATCTTTGTTATGTTTTGAATTTCTTTGGTAAGTTGTTCTTTTTGTTCACAGAGTTCCTTTTTTATGTCGTTTATATCCTTTTTTATATTATTTATCTCAGCTATGGTGTTCTGCCAATAGGTTTTCATTTCTCTCACAGCCTTTAGAATGGCTGCTTTAAATTCTCCCTCACTTTAATCCTACCCTTCCAGTTCTACCAAGCTGTCTTCTGGGTAAATTTCATGTTCTTTCTGAGTTTTAGTTTTTAAGGAATTCATCCTGTCCACTGGCTTCTTCCTCTTTGACATGAGGGCTTTATGTTCAGTGCCCAGATTATTGCTTTTGTGGTGTCTTACTGTAGGGCATACACTAGGTGGCACTGGGGGTCAAGTTTTTGGGGGAGAGGGGGCTGTTTGTTTCTTGTTTCTGATCTCCTACTGCGTTTGGAGACTATGCGCATATATATCCTGGGAAGGGGCCAACAAAAGGCGCTCCAAGGGCAGCTCTGCCTTCTGCCCTTTGCTGGGGAAGCTGTTCAGAGGCTTGTTTCTGCTGGCTGGGGTGAATGCTATCAAATCCGTCTTTCTTCCCAGCCCTGATTCAGCAGCTGGCTGTCTACGGGCTCACACTGCTTTCAGAACCCTGGTGTGCACAAGGAAGTGCACGCTACATAAGTCCAAAGCTGTGGGCCTGGCCTGAGACAGCAGGGTCGCCTTTGCAGCGGGCTGGGAAAGGAACTGCAGCTCTGTGTAGGTCTCCAGGGGCCTTAGAGTTGGGGTGTCATCTTTGCACTTCAGAGTCCTCACTCAGCCCTTCTACCACTCAAAATTTCCAGAGGCTAGCTCACAAACTCCATCCCCAGCATGCAGCTCCAAAGCCCAGCTTCCCGGTCTCTCCCCTCCCCCAAACTGTGCCGCTCCGAATAGTCAGCAGGGATCGTGTCCTATTGTAGTCTGTCTCTGCTCCCTTCCCTCTCCCCGATTCACCCCCTTCTCGCCAACCTTCAGGTGTTTACTTGCAATTTGTGGATTTCTCAATAGCCATTTTGTCACTCAGGGTCCTCTTTCTTGGCTCCTGGATGGCCGTTCAATTGTGTTTTCTGGGAGAGGCTTTAGGGACTTCCTCTCCAGTTGCCATCTTGCCTTCTTCCTATTCTTAATTTTAAAAAGTAATCTACACACTGTTTTCTATAGTGACTGTACAAACTTACATTCCCACCAACCATATATGAGGGTTCCTTTTATTTGCAGCCTCTTCAACACTTGCTGTTATTTGTCTTATTAATAATAGTCATTCTAACAGGTATGAGATGATATCATTGTGGTTTTGATTAACATTTCCCTAATAGCTAGTGACCAAATGTATCTGTTGACCATTTGTATGCTTTTTATGGAAGAAGTGTCTGTTTAGGTCTTCTGCCAATTTTTTTATTAGATTGTTTGTTTTTATTGTTGTTGTTGTTTAGTTGTATGTGTTACTTATATGAGGGCTGTCTGGAAAGTATCAAGACATGTAGTATGAAAAATAGAAGCATTTATGGTTGGATTTCTTGCAGATAGCCAGCATATATTTTGGATAATAATCTCTTATCCGAGGCATTGTTTGCAAATATTTTCTCCCATTTCATTGTTTTCCTTTTTGTTTTATTGATGTTTCTTTTTGCTGTGCAGAAATTTTCTAGTTTAATATCGTCCCATTTATTTATTTCTGCTTTTACTTCTCTTGACTTTGAGGTTAAATTCATAAAATCCTCTCTGAACCCAAGGTCCATAAGTTTAGTACAGATGTTTTATTCTACGTAATTTATTGTTTCAAGTATAATGTGAGGTCTTTGGTTTATTTTGAGTTAATTTTGGTATATGGTGGCACATAAATAGATCTTGAGATTATCGTGTTAAGCAAAGTAAGGTAGTAAATCTTAAGAATCAAATAACCTCACTCATATGTAAAATATAAAACTGAAAGCAACAAAGATACAAGACAAATATACAAAAAATTTCAGAAAAACAACAGAAACTCATAGAAACAGACAAAAGTTTAGTGATTACTGATAGAAAAGAGCCAAAACACCAGGTGGTAGCAATACGCTTTATTAGGTGACCTGCTGGGCTGTCTTGCAATGGGAGAACAGCAGCTCCGACCATTAGGAGGGTAGTTATATAGGTAAGAGGGTTTGGCGGGCAAATGCAGAGGGAAGTATAGGTGGCTACTTCTGACTGGTCAGGGATAGGTTTCAATTTCCTGGGCTAGGTTGGGTTTCTGTTTCCCAAGCTAAGCTGAGTCATTATAAGGTAAAGGAAGAGAAGGAGAAGATGGCAGAGCGGGAGACATTTTGTGCTGAATCCATCAGTACCAGAGGGTAAGGGGGTGGTGTTGGAGGAAGAGGGGAGCAAATATGGTGATAGGAAGAGACCTGACCCTGGCTGGTGAGCACTCAATGCAACACAAAGGTGATATATTATAGATTCACACACTTGAAACCTTTATAATTTTGCTAATTGATGTCACCCCAACAAATTCAATAAACCAATTTTAAAAAATACTCTGTGGGCTTCCTGCCAGGCTGTCCTTGAAATTAAAAAAATTTCCCTGTAGGAGAAAATGACACTCAAATCCCACTGGTAAACTTAATCAGGCCCAGGGGGGGACACACACACACACACACACACACACACACACACACACACAGAGTGTGTGTATGTCAGTGTGTATGTGCATCTGTGTCTTCATGAATGTCTCAGATAAAATAAGTTGAACTTGTTAATTCTCTTATTATCTATATTTATTTCTACCATTAACTGTTACTACCTGGAAAGTTCTCTCCTCTTGATAAGTCCCATCACATCCCATTCTCATGAAAGCAATTTTGGAAGAAGAATAGGAAAACACAAGAAGGTTATAAAAAAACTTGGACGTTGTCCTTCAAATTTGAAGTGCTACCTCTTGCTTCATGCTATGACCTAGAAACACTTTATACATTACACATGTGCACGCACACATACACAAACAGACAAAAAAAAGCTCACAATATGAAATCTTGGCTGTTAGGCTTGTTTTCTGTGCTTCTCCAATAATAACTTTACTTTCTTTGTGCCTCAGCTTCTTCTAGAAAATGAAAATAAAAGCACAGGTCCCTGCTTTTTGCTCTCCACTACCTAATACATAGACATGATTTTGTGCTTCTTACGATTTAATAAGATACTCCAGAGACTCTGGAATTTATTTTGACACTTCAGGGACAAAAACTCTCAGTGTGTTAAATACAGGTTCCTAATTTTAATTACTCTTTAAAGGGTATTAGTCATTGTGACTTGGCTATTCTTGTTTGCATCTTGAGTTATTCTATGTATCTGGACAGAGTTTCTCTGTCTTTCTGTGTCTTTGTGCCTCTGTCTCTGTCTCACTGTATCTCTCTCTCTCTCTCTCTCTCTCTCTCTCACACACACACACACACACACACACATGCATACACAGAGTGTAGAGTGTTAGCTGTTTCAAAACTGTCAACCTGTGCCTAGAACTCTGAAGCCAGCTCTTTCATATCAGGATCTGTATTTCCTGGATTGTGCTTCAAAATTGTAAAGTTGACAATGCACTGTAGAATTGTATGCCTGAAACCTATGTAATCCTTGCTAACAGATGTCACCCCAATAAGTCTAACAATAAAAATGAATTTTTTTAAAAAAAGAAATATTTTAATGTATAAAAAAGGTATAATAAATAAATAAATAAATAAATAAATATTTAAAAAAAATTGTAACTCTTCTATTTTATTTTGTTCTACACCAAAGTATTCTGCTCTACATGGCCCATTAGCTCCTACCAGCAGATAACAGTAGCTAATCTGATACTATCACCAATGTCAGCAGTGGTTGTTAATGAGAACTTTGTGTTTTCTTGTGAGTGAAACACAGTTACATTTTTGCTACAACATCTTCACTGCCTTCACAGGAAAAAGTGACATTAACCCTTATTTTAGATTATCTTTCTTTCCCAAAATAAGTAATTATTTGATCTATTTAAATATTGTACTCAAATGAATTAAGCCAGATATATTACATTCTTCTGATATAGTTGACTTCTGTTCTATACTTTAGTTGAATAAAATGGGTCATTTCCCAGGAGACAATTATAATAAAAATAGTCCATCTCAAATACCAAGTACATTCAGGAATGAGACAATATTAGCTTTTAAAAGTAAACCAAATGTAACCTTTATAGATGAAAAGTTTCTGAATTCCTTATATTTTAAATGTAGCTATGGTTATTTCAACTGCCAAAATAAGCATTATTAATAACACAAGCATAATACTGCTGCACTGACGTAGGTTAATATAAAAATAAGTATTATTCTTTAGAGTTAGAGAAATAAATTTAGTAAAAAGGTTTGATCTGAAAACCACAGTAATTTTACCCTAGTGTATGGATAAACTGTTTTGTTTTGTTTTGTTTTTGGCAAAATTCAGGTGCAATTAGAGTCTTGTTTTTTCATTAACAACTTAATTTTGGTTACATTCTCCCTTTGAATATACAGGGTATTTCTTATTAATTAGGATGTAATTGTTAAGTCACCATAGATTTCTAACAAGTGTGTTAATTGGACCTCATAAATACAAATTATAGTAATTATATTAGTTTTCATTAGTAACATGTTCTTGATATATAACTGGACTCTGACACCCAGGTTTGGCTCTCTTTGTAAAAAGTGTACAAGCACAGTTACTCTCCCATTCTGCCCCAGTTCATGTGGACACAAGCCTCCTTGTGGTAGGGGCTGAAATTTAGTAAAGTTGTAACCTGAAAGGGCTAATAACTTAGAGTCATTCAAATGCCATGCCAGACAATGCAATCCTAGTAAATATCACTTTGAGGCTTCCAGTTTTCTATTCAATGAGGGAGCATACTCATTAAAGACCCTGCCCCTTCCAATGAACTCAGCAGCACAAGTAAATAGGATGACCAGATAAAGAAGCTTGTCTTTCTCTGAGGACACCTCCCTGTGCATGCCTGCTTCTTTACCTCCTCTAATTTTGTCTAAAATGTTGAATGACCTTATACTATCCTTGGCTACTCATTTAGAACCTTTCTCCTGGTCTTTACTCCAGAGTTACCCCTGTCACACACCATTGCTTCTCTTTTCTTCGCTGCTCTTTTTCTCAAAGGGCTAATCTGATTGGCAATACCAAAAATCTATCCATCTCCACAAAACTTCAGAACAGATTTTTGTTTCCTAAGGTCTTCCGCATTTCAACTTGAAAGAGTGACACTAATTAGAGTAATTATAAGCACTTATAAGAAGCATAATTCAAAAAGTTGCTCATTTGTTATATGCAATGAGTAAGTACTACTGGGCTCCCTTATTCATTTTCTCTGTATCCCTAAAAAGGGTATTTTCTATTATATTTATCTTTATTTTGTACTCTTCAGGTCTTTGCCATTTTTGTTTGTAAAATGATGTTCATACATTTCAACTCAAAGTTGAAAAGAAGTTATTAAGGAACAACTGAAAGTGTTCTCAGAGTCCATCTGGACTAAGAAATGGCATAGGTTTCATCCCAAGGGCTAAATTTGTGTTATTGATGCTGGCTGCCTGTTTTGAAGTGTTAGAATTCTGAGGTATTATCTGGGTTCAATGGTAAAGAATGACATGACCGATAAACATTCTCTACCATTGTTGTGGAAATGGAAGGTAGAAATCTCTGGGTTAAGTATTTTGTGTATTTATTTATTCTCATTTCATACCAGAGATATCTAAGTAAACCGGCCATCTTTTTACATGATGAGGCACAAGCATTACTGGAGACTTAAACATCTTGTAGTTGAGAGATGGTACAAACAGATGAGTTATATGTTCTACTTATATGTTCTACCTCTTACTCAAAACACTGTGTGTCTAGGCTCTTCAGAATTTATAACAATATTTTCTAGTACAGCAAATGTTATACCTAGGCAGTTTTGAAGATGGTTTGAAACAGCAGTCAAAAACCCCATTCATGAAATTGCCAAAATTAATGTCACTTTTTCCTGTGAAGGCAGTGAAGATGTTGTAGCAAAAATGTAACTGTGTTTCACTCACAAGAAAACACGAAGTTCTCATTAACAACCACTGCTGACATTGGTGATAGTATCAGATTAGCTACTGTAATCTGCTGGTAGGAGTAATGGGTCATGTAGAGCACAATACTCTGGTGTAGAACAAAACAAAATAAAAGGGTTACCATTTTGAAGCACAAACCAGGAAATACAGATCCCGATATGAAAGAGCTGGCTTCAGAGTTCTAGGCACAGGTTGACAGTTTTGAAACAGCTAACACTCTACACTTTGTGTGTGTGTGTGTGTGTGTGTGTGTGTGTGTGTGTGTGTGTGTTAAAGAGAGAGAGAGAGAGAGGGAGACAGAGACAGAGACAGAGACAGAGACAGAGGCACAAAGACACAGAAAGACAGAGAAACTCTGTCCAGATACATAGAATAACTCAAGATGCAAACAAGAATAGCCAAGTCACAATGACTAATACCCTTTAAAGAGTAATTAAAATTAGGAACGTTCAAATGGTAAAAAAGGAATCAAGAAAAAGTAGAAGAATAAAAAAAAATACACATTTTTACTAGACAACTAGCCCTACTTTTGGTACCATCCTGCTTTCTGGCTGCCAAAACTAAATCTTTATTCCCAGTAAATTCCTCCTAGGTTATACTCCTTCCAATCAATATATGTTTTGTGTTCCATTATTTCTTTAAAAAGTCCATTTATACCAAGATGCAAGTGATTGATGGTGGCCTAATAGACAATTGGCTTAAGACAATGTTGCACCAAAATGGGGCAAGGCTAAAGAGAAGGCAGTGAGAAGCAAGAGTCAGTACAAATATGAAAAAGAGGAGCAAACCTAGCAGCCAAGATAGCAAAGATCAGAGAGAGAGGGAAAGAGGGAGGGAGAGAGAAAGAGAGAGAGAGAGAGAGAGAGAGAATGTGAATATGAAACAAAACTTCAAGTCCATAAAAAGCAAGAACAAAGTTCTTTAATAAAAATAGAGATCCCACAAGGGTCTGCAGATAACTAGGACACCTTAATTAAACTCTTCACACAGTGAAACCACAAAGAAAAATGTTAAAAATGAGGCGTGAGTGTTTGGGTTATGGTTACAGTGGGGAATGTTTGGGTTATGGTTACAGTGGGAGCAAGATAAATGGACCGGTGATAAGCGGTGACATTTTTCACCTAGGTACAAGGTCTGCATAGAAAATTAACCTCATATTCTAAGGGCCCTCTTTAGTGCTCTCTCCTTCATGAATGTTCCACAGTGATAAAAGAAGTCTTTTTAGAAGTACTAAGCACTTAAAGGATTATGTTGCTTTCTCCTCTATGCAAATCAAAATTAAAAATAATAGCAAATTATTAAATAAGCCATAAGTAAGGCCAACAAACACACATGATGACCAATTCAATGCTTATTTAAAAAGATCAAATATCAAAATCTTCTCATAAATATTTTTGGTGCCATATGAATGTGCTTGGTTTTCTTATAAGACAATTTAAGCCTTTGTGTCTTTATTTCTTGTGAGTTAACAGCCCATTTATTTCTCCTCCAATACAAGAGCATAAAACAGCCACTGGATGCCATGGGCTATGTTTTCTCTGAGAAAGAGAGGAAGAAAG
The DNA here is from genome assembly GCA_004026885.1 of Lyroderma lyra. Taxonomy (NCBI): domain Eukaryota; kingdom Metazoa; phylum Chordata; class Mammalia; order Chiroptera; family Megadermatidae; genus Lyroderma; species Lyroderma lyra. The sequence goes on from PVJL010020068.1 coordinate 9,701, forward strand.
AAAGACGGAGATTAAAGACAGGGAGATAGAGACAGAAAGAGACAGCTTCTCTCATACTTGGTTAAGTTTAGGGTCAGTCTCGTTCATAATTTCTGGCAGGTGTTTCTTTGGAGTACAGACTTCACAAATTAGGAATGCTTCAATGGTCACAAGCATGTTAACCATGGTTGGTAGCAATGCTAGGATCAGTGGCCAGAAAACAGATTCTTCAACTTTTATAAAAAAAAAAACACAGTCAAGTTCAACTTCTGGGCTACACTTTCTAAAGCTAGGCAAGTCATGTTACTAGAGCAGTGATAACAAATGCAGCTGCACTTCTTTGTCCAGATGATTTTTCTTTTCCATTAAACTGAAAATGTGCTTTAGAAACTAAAATTATAGTTTAGCTCTGTGGCTCATAGTGGACTAAATTTTCACTGCCCTACTTAACTCTATACTAAAATATTGGTTAAGAACATGGGCTTTGGAATCAGTCAGGCTTTGGTTTGTGGGAGATGTTAAGTTATTTTATGTCCTGTGTTTCAACTTCTTTGTCGGCTCTTATAAATCTAAACCATTTCCGGTATGCCTTATCTTAGTAATTACTACCATCACATAACTAACCAGTTGCTCAAACTAAAAACCTAAGGGTATGTAATAGTCAGCTCAGGCTGCCATAACAGATCACTACAGACTGAATGGCTTTAATAGTAGATACTTATTTCTCCCATTCCTAAAAGGGAGAAGTCTGAAATCAAGATGCTAGCAGATAAGTTTTCTCCTAAAGCCTATTTCCTTGCACATGGTCACCGTTTGTCTGTGTCCCTGGATACTTCCCTCTCTGTGCACACACATCTCTGGTGTCTTTTTCTTTTATTGTAAGCACACCAGTCCTATTAGACTAGGGCCAAACCCTTATGACCACATTTAACATTAATTAACTTCTTAAAGGTCCTATCTTCAAATACAGTAAGAGTGAAGATTAGGGTTTCAACCTATGAATTTAGAAAAATACAATTTAGTTCAATACAGAGTGATTATTCACATTTGCTTCACAAATTTAATATGTCATTAAGGTTTGTTGTTAAAAAACATTAAATTTATTGGGGTGATATTGGTTAGTAAAATTAATATATATAGGTTTCAAGTGTACGAAAATTCTATAATACATCATCTATGTGTTGCAGTGTGTGCTCATCACTCAGAGTCAGTTCTCCTTCCACCACCATGTATTTGACTCCTGCTCCATACTCCACCACCCATCTTTCCCTTTACATTCTGGTAACCACTAACCTATTATTTTTATTGATGAGTTTCTGTTTATTTGTTTGTTTTGTTCCTTTGTTACCTTCAGTTTTATATTTCACATATGAGTAAAGTAATTTGATTCTTGATTTTTTTTCTAACTTATTTCACTTAGCCTGATGATTCCATAGCCATCCATGTTGTTGCAAATGATATTATTTCATCTTTTCTTATGGTGAAATAATATTCCATTGTGTATATGTACCACAGCTTCTTTATCCAGTCATCTATTGAATGACGTTTTGGTTGTTTAATGTCTTAACCACAGTGACTGATGCTATAATTAACCTCAAAGTACGTATATGTTTGTGAACAAAAATTTTCAAAAAATTTTGTTGAGATACCCAGAAGAGGTATTGCTGGGTCATATGGTAATTGTATACCTAATTTTTTGAGGAACCCCCATACAGTTTTTCATAGTGGCTGTACCAATTTACATTCCCTCCAGCAGTTGTACGAGGGTTTCTTTTTCTCCACAACCTTTTCAACACTTGTTATTGTTTGTCTTGTTAATGATAGCCATTCTAACAGGTATAAGGTGGTATGTCACTGTGGTTTTGATTTGCATTTCTCTAATAGCTAGTGAAGTTTAGCTTTTTTTTTTCATATATCTGTTGGCCATTTGTATGTCTTCTTGAGAGAAGTGTCTGTTCCGGTCCTTTGCCTGTTTTTAACTGGATTGGTAGTTTTTTGGTTGTTGAGTTGTATGAATTCATTATATATTTTGGATATTAGCTTCTTATCAGAGGTGTTGTTTGCAAATATCATCTCTTATTCAGTAGGTTGTCTCTTTGTTTTGTTGATGGTTTCTTCTTCTGTGCAGAAGATTTTTTTGTTTGATAGATGAGGGCTGTCTGGAAAATATCCAACTATGTAATATGAAAATAGAGGCATTTATAGCTGGAGGTTTCTGGATAGCCCTTGTAGTCCTGTTTATTTGTTTTTGCTATTACTTCCCTTGCCTTTAAGGTTAAATTAATAAACTCCTCCCTAAACCAGAAGTTCATAAATTTAGTATTGATATTTTCTTCTATGCAATTTATTGTTTCATGTCTTATGTGAAAATATTTGATCCATTTTGAGTTAATTTTTGTATATAATGATAGATCAAAGTCTAGATTCATTCTTTTGCATATGGCTTTCCAATTTTTTAAGCACCATTTATTAAAAATGTTTTTTCCCCTCTATTATATGTTTTTGACTCCTTCGTGAAAGTTTTTCAGCCCATAAACATGTGGATGTATTTCTGGGTTTTTTAATTCTATTTTATTTGTCTATCAGTCTATTTACATACTAACACATGCAGTTTTGAATATTGTTGCTTTGTAGTATAAGTTGAATATTGGAAGTGCAATGCCTCCAGCCTTGTTTTTGGTTTTTTTGGTTTTTTTTTTTTTAATTCATTTTTATTGTTAGACTTATTGGGATGACATATGTTAGCAAGGATTACATAGGTTTCAGGCATACAATTCTACAGTGCATTGTCAACTTGATGTATAATAAGTTCACCACCTAATGTGACTTCTCTTTCCATCACCTTATATTTAGCTTCCCCCCCTCCTCTCCCACCCCCTCCCCTTTCTCCCCTCCCTAACCCACTCGCCCCCAAATAAACATTAAATTATCAATTGTGTCCATGGGTTATTTGTTTGTTCATTTCTTTTTTTCTTTGCTTTCAGTTTTATATTCTGCATATGAGTGAAATCATGCAGTTCTTTG
>PVJL010020069.1:0-12702 GCA_004026885.1 Lyroderma lyra
AATATTTTATCTTTACTTACAGCGGAGTAATATTCCATTGTGTATATTTACCACAGATTCTTTATCCAGTCATCTGTCAAGGGCACATTTGTTGTTTCCATGTTTTGGCCACTGTGAACCATGTTGCGATGAACATTGGGGTACATAAGTCTTTGTGGACAAAGGTTTTCAAGTGTTTTGGGTAGATCCCTAGGAGGGGATTGCTGGGTCAAATGGTAGCTCCAATCCCAATTTCCTGAGGAATCTCCACACTGTCTTCCACAATGGTTGTACCAGTTTGCATTCCCACCAGCTGTGTTCCCGATTTCCTTTTTCTCCATATCTTATCCAGCACTTGTTTTTCCTTGTCTTGTTGATCATAGCCATTCTAACAGGTATGAGGTGGTATCTCATTGTGGTTTTGATTTGCATTTCCCTGATAGCTAATGAGGATGAGCATTTTTTTCAAATGTCTGCTGGCGATTTGTATTTCTTCTTGGGAGAAGTGTCTGTTTAGTTTTTCTGCCCACTTCTTAATTGCTTTGTTTGTTTGTTTGTTTGTTTGTTTGTTTGCTAAGTCTTATTAGTTCTTTATATACTTTAGATATTAGACCCTTATCTGATGCATTATTTGCAAATATTTTCTCCCATTCAGTTGGCTGTCTCTTTGCCTTGTTGATGGTTTCTTTTGCTGTGCAGAAGCTTTTTAGGTTGATATAGTCCCATTCATTTATTTTTGCTTTTACTTCCCTTGCCTTTGAGGACAGGTTCATAAAGTTTTCCTTGAGTCCTAGGTCTATAAGTTTAGTACTTATGTTTTCTTCTATACAGTTTATCATTGCAGGTCTGATATGAATGTCTTTAATCCATTTTGAGTTAATTTTTGTATATCGAGAGAGTTCACAGCTCAGGTTCATTCTTTTGTATATATTTTAGCAGTTTACCCAGCACCACCTACTAAAGAGGCTATCTTTGCCCCATTGTATATTTTTTGTTCCTTTATCGAAAATTACTTGTCCATAAATTTGTGTGTTTATTTCTGGGTTTTCAGATCTGTTCCATTGGTCTACATTTATCTTTCTTCCAGTACCAAGCTGTTTTGACTATTGAAGCTTTATAATATAAATTGAAGTCAGGGAATGTCATGCCAGCAGCCTTATTCTTGTAATGTAGTATTGCTTTAGCAATTTGAGGTCTTTTATGTTGTCATATAAATCTAGTATTTTTTAAATCTATTTCATTGAACTACGATTGTGAGATTTTAATGGGTATTGCACTAAATATGTACATTGCTTTAGGCAGAATGGCTATTTTAACAATGTTAAGTCTTCCTATCCAATAACAGGGTATACTTTTCCACTTCTTAAAGTCTGTTCCAATTTCTTTCAAAAGTGTCTTATAGTTTTCTGTGTATAAGTCTGTCACGTTCTTTGTTAATTCCCAGGTATTTCATTCTTTTTGTTGTGAGAGCAAAAGGAATTGACTCCCTCATTACTTTTTCTGAGGATTCGTTGTTGTATACAGGAATGCTCTTGATTTTTGTACATTGATTTTTATCATGTGACTTTATTATATTCGTTTATTTTTTCTAATAGTTTCTTGGTGGAACCTTTGGAATTTTTCATATAACGAATCATGTCATCTGCAAATCGTGACAATTTGACCTCTTCTTTCCCAATTTGGATACCTTTGTTTGTTTGTTTGTTTGTTTTTTGCCTGATTACTGTAGCTAAAACTTCCAATAGTATATTATATAGCAGTGGTGACACGGGGCATCCCAGTCTTGTTCCTGATTTTAGGGGAATAGGCTTCAACTTTTCCCCATTCAGTATGATGTTAGCTGAAGGTTTGTCATATATGACCTTTATTATGTTGAGATATTTTCCTTCTATACCTATTTTATTTAGTGTTTTGATCATAAATGGATATTTTATCTTGTGGAAGAATTTTTCTGCATCAATGGAAATGACTACATGGTCTTTATCTTGTATTTTGTTTATGTAGTGTATCACAGTGATTGATTTTTGTATGTTGAACCATCCTTGTGCTCCCAGGATGAATCCCACTTGATCATGATGTATGATCTTTTTGATGCATTGTTGTGTTCTATTTGCTAGTATTTCATTTAGGATTTTTGCATCTGTGTTCATCAGAGATATTGGTCTATAGTTTTCTTTTTTTGTGTTCTCTTTGCAAGGCTTTGGTATTAGGGTAATGTTGGCCTCATAGAATGAGTTAGGAAGTACTGCTTCCTCTTCAAATTTTTGGAAGAGTCTGAGGGGAATAGGTGTTAATTCTTCTTTGAATGCTTGGTAGAAATCGTTGGTCAAACCATCTGGTCCAGGGCTTTTGCCTTTAGGGAGATTATGTATAGTCATTCCAATCTCTTTGCTATTGATTGGTCTATTTAGATTATCCAGTTTTTCTTGGTTCAGTCTAGGTAGGATATAAGTTTCTAGAAATTTGTCCATTTCTTCTAGGTTGTTAAATTTAGTGGCATAAAGTCCCTCATAACATTTTCTAATAATTTTTTGTATTTTTGTGGTATCAGTGGTAATTTCTCCCCTTTCATTTCTAATTTTGGATGTTTGTGTCCTTTCCTTTCATCCTTTGATTAGTCTCACCAGGGGTTTGTCAATTTTGTTGACTTTCTCAAAGAACCAGCTCTTCGTAATATTAATTTTTTCTATTGTGTTCTGTTCTCTAATTGGTTTAGCTCTGCTTTAATTTTTATTATTTCTTTCCTTCTGATGACTTTGGGTTTTGTCTGCTCTTCTTTTTCTAGTTCTTTAAGATGGGATGCAAAGATGTTTGCTTGTGATTTTTCTTGTTTCTTAAGATAGGCCTGAAGTGATATAAATTTTCCTTTTATTACCCCTTTCGCTGTGTCCCAATACTGATATTTTGTATTTTCGTTGTCATTAATTTTTATATCTTTGAAATTTCTTCTTTTATTTGATCTTTTATTAAGTCCTTTTTTAATAAGATGTTGTTTAATCTCCATGTATATGTGTTTTTTCCTGTTCTCCTTTTACGGTTGATCTCCAATTTCAAAGCTTTGTGGTCTGAGAATACACTTGGTATGATTTCGATCTTCTTGAATTTCCTGAGGTTACTTTTGTGTCGCACCATGTGGTCTGTCCTTGCAAATGTTCCATGTGCACTAGAAAAGAATGTATAATCTCCCTTTGCTGGACAAATTATTCTGTAAATGTCAATTATGTCCAATTGCTGTAATGTGTCATTCAGAGCTATTATTTCCTTATTTATTTTCTGTTTGGATGATCTGTCCATGGCTGTTAGTGGGGTGTTTAAGTCACTCATTAGGATTCTTTAGTTATCTGTTTCTCCTTTCAAGTCTCTTAGTAGTTTCTTTGTATATGTTTGTGCATCCTCGTTGGGAGCATATATATTAATTAGTGTCAACTCTTCTCATTGTTGCATTGTGCTTTTTATCATTATGTATTGTCCATATTTGCCTTTTGTTATCTTCTTTAACCTGAAGTTTATTTCATTAGATATCAGTATGGCAACTCCTGCTCTTCTCTGGTTACCATTTGCTTGGGGTATTGTTTCCCATCCTTTCACTCTGAGTCTGTGTTTGTCCTTATGGCTGAGGTGTGTTTCCTGAAGACATCATATGGATGGGTTCTGTTTTTTCATCAGTCTCCTACTTTGTGTCTTTTTATTGGTGATTTCAGTCCATTAACATTTAGAGAGATGATCAATATGTGAGAATTTCCTGTGGCCATTACTTCTTTCTTGTTTGTTCTTGTTTTATTTTTGTTTCTTTCTTATTGCCCCAACTTTGTTCCATTTTTCCTGATGTTTTGCTTCATTTAGAATAGCCTCCTTCAGTATTTCTTGGAGTGCTGGCCTTGTGCTGGCAAAGTCCCTCAGCTACTGTGTGTCTGAGAAAGTCGTTATTCCACCTTCAAATCTGAAACATAATTTAGTTGGATAATTTATTCTTTGGCAGGAATTTCCTCTCTTTTAAATTTCTGAATATTGAATTCCACTTCCTCTGGCTTGCAGAGTTTCTGCTGAGAAATCTGATGCCAGCCTGATGTGTTTTCTTGAAATGGTCATAGTTCTTTTTTCCCTGGCTGCCTTGAGAATTGTCTCCTTGTCTTTAGTTTTGGACATATTTAGTACAATGTGTCTTGGAGAAGATCTGTTGGGGTCCAGGTATCTAGGGGACCTGTTTTCTTCTTGGACATGGGGTTTCAGATCTTTCCATAGGTTTGGAAATTTCTCATCTACTATTTGTTTAAGTATGCTCTCTGTAGACTGCTCTACCCCTTTCTTCTATTCCTATTATCCTGATGTTGTTTTGTCCCATGGAGTCAGATAGTTTTTTCGTAGTTCTTTCAATCTTTTTGGTTCTATATACCCCTTCCTTTTCTTTCTGAGCTGTTTTTATGTTCTGATCTTCGATATCACTAATTCTTTCCTCCATCTGGTTGTCCCTGTTTCCTATGGCGGTTATTTCATTTCTCACTTCTTTTATCGTATTATTTATTTCTCACGTTTCCCTCTCGATCTTCCTTATGTTATGAATTTCTTTGTTAATTTGTCATTTTTGGCCACGGAATTCCATTTTTATGTCTTTCATCTACTTTTTTATGTTGTTCATGTCAGCCATGGTGCTCTGCCAATAAGATTTCATTTCTCTCAGGGTCTTTAGAATGGCTACTTTAAATTCTCTGTCACTTAGCTCAGCTATTTCCAGGTCTAGGAAGCTATCTTCTGGATAAATTCCATGTTCTTTCTGAGGAGTTTTAGTTTTTCAGGAATTCATCCTGTCTTCTGGGTTCTTTCTCTTTGACATAAGGGCTTTGTGTTTAGTTTCGAGATTGTTAATTTTATGGTGTCTTGCTATAGGTCAGACCCTAGATGGCACTGGTGGTCAACTTTTGGGAGAGATGGGGAGTTGTTTATTTCTTGTTTCTGATGTCCTGCTGCCTTTGGACTCTATGCACATATATCCCTGGGATAGTCCAACAAAAGGCCCTCTGAATATGGCTCAGACTTCTGCCCTTTGCTAGGGAAGCTGGGCAGAGGCTTGTTTCTGCTGAATCAGGCAAATGCTGTGATATCCGCCTTTATTTTCAGCCCAGATTCAGCATCTGGCTGTATAAGGGCTCACACTTCTTTCAGAACACTGGGGTGCATGAGGAAGGGCACACTCCATAAGTCCAAAGCTGTGGGCCTGACCTGAGACAGCTGGGTCACCTTTGCAGTGGGCCAGGAACAGGAACTGCAGCCCTGTGTAAGTCCCCAGGGTGCCTAGAGCTGGAGTGTCATCTCTGCAGTTCAGAGTCCTCGCTCACCCCTGCTACCACTCAAAAGTTCCAGAGGCTGACTCCCCAAGTCCATCCTCAACATGCCACTCCAAAGCCCAGCTCCCCCTGGGATTTTCATCAGTCTTTCCCCTTCCATGTACTGCGCTGCTCCCAGATAGTCATCAGTGATCTGGTCCTGTAGCAGTCTCTCTCTGTTCCCTTCCCTCTCTCCCGCTCCCCCATTTCTCTCTAACCTTCATGTTTTTACTTGCGATTCATGGATTTCTCAGCTGCCATTTTGTTGCTCAGGGTGCTCTTTCTTGGCTCCTGGGTGACTGTTCAATTGTGTTTTCTGGGAGAGGCTTTAGGGATCTCCTCTCCAGTCGCCATTATGCCCTCCACCCCTTTCCTCATTATTTTATCTCCCAGAATGTACAGATATTGTTCTGCTGCCTTCAGTCATTGTGCCTGATGTGGATTGTCTCACTCTGCCTCTTTCCCTGTGGAGGAACCTAGAAATGGTGCACAAGGTGTCATCTAAATGTTGCAGGGTGGTGGATGAAAGTAGTTTCATTCTTTATTTCAAAAATTGTTTTTTTTTTTCATTTTGGCAGCATTTCAAAGCTAAAAAAAAACCCACCAATTTACATTAGAAACTAAGACAGTCAATGCAGAGGATAGTGAGCCAAGGAGAAGCAATGCAGGTAATGCATTTGGATCTACTGTCAGAGCTCCCTCTTTGTTTTCAGTGTCTGTTCTCACCCTGCTCTTCCCCTTCTTTCCCTCAAAGATAAATCCCAGCTGCATCCCTAGTCTCACTGATGTCCCCCAGTACACCCCCTGTCCAGGGAGAAGCCTGAGCTATTTATGGCCACCCCCATTTCCATCCCACACATCATTTCCCCCAATTTGCATTTTTATTAAGCAAACAATCCATACACTTGAAAAACATGTACAAAATGCAAGATTGTGGGGTAATTTAGCACCTTTTCACAGCAAGTTCTGTGCATTTGGACAGGATTTAGGAATCAGTTTAGGGTCACTTGTGCAGCTTCCTGGCCTTTCCTTTCACAGTTCAATTGTAAGCCGTGACCTCAGAGGTTAGGGCATGACCATTTCGTAGGTTGTCTAATGAAACGAATGTGACTTCTCAGTGGAACAGTTAACATGACTTTAGGAAGTCTTTTCAATTGATCTTGTTTCCTTCCTCACATTTTGAAGTTGTTGAAATTGGCTGTAAATATTTTTTTCTGGTGCCTTATTGGTTTATCTTTCTAAATCTTTTTTGTACTTTCTCATGATCAGTCCGTGTGTGTGTGTGTGTGTGTGTGTGTGTGTGTGTGTGTGTGTGTATGTGCGCGCGCACGTTATCTGCAACTGCATGCATGCACAAGCTTAAATGATGAGCCAATAGCACTGTTTCCAAATTGGTATTCATTCGGCCAATTTCTCTTGGGCCCGGGCTACACTAATCCTGACACAGCTGCCAGGACAAAACCTCATGGATTCCACATAGAAACTTAACAGCAGCATTGGTGCCCTGCATTCCGATGTACAGAATGCGATTCACAGAGCTAGGATATTTAGTTGTACATTTTAGTGAACTGCAATCCCTCCTAATAAGTTTTATTTCACTTTCATGTTCTACAGGAAGACCAAGGACAAAGCTTAAATAACTGCTTTCTGACACAGAATGTGCAAGTAGGACAGAGCATATCCCAAATCTAGGCAGGTGTGAGGTATGGTGGATGAGGATTGCTTGTTCCCTCTGTATGCCTTTTCTTGCCTCCAAAGTCCAAGGAAGTGATCCTGGGAAGGAAATATTCCTGAATTGGGGAGGGTAGTCCTGACAGGAAAATATACCAAGACTCAAAAGCAGGGTGAGGGGTAGGCAGGAGCTAAGCCACCAAGTAACCTGTCTCACAATCTCAAAGCATCTAGCAGCTTGATGACAATGACAGGATTTATTTCATCAAGGGTAAATGTACATAGTACATCATTTTAGATAATACTACTTTATGTCGTTTCAACTGTATAATTAGTATATATTTGTGGTGAATGTGTAAATATGTAATATTTATTCAGTGTGACTTTTTATAGGGACTTGTTGCAGGTGAATTGATTACTGAGGCAAATGTAGCACATTCCAAGTCAGTCTTTTGAATTTAAGGCATTCACTCCTTTTCATGGGCACCATATTGTATAGTCCCTCCTATGCAGTATCTTCACTGTCATGTCAAATCCAGAACTCATGGACGTGAGCCTGTTGTATCTAGCTGGTAGACAGTAAACATGAATCTGTAAAGTATTACTAATAGATGATTCTAATTTTGAATCCATAGCACTACCAAATGGAACCCAGAGCATCTTGAGTTCTTATTGTTTTGTTCCTGCAAGTCAGTAGAACAGCTGTGTAGGTGGTTATGCTAGACTCATGATACTTAATTTGGTTTCAGAAAAAACTTTGTATTGCAGTAATGGGTAGGAAAAATATTGGTTTGGGAAATTTATCAAATATGTGAGTAACTTTTTATGAAAAACTAATTTCATTACATTTTTTGCTGTTATTGTTGTTGTTGTTGTTGCCAATTAGTGCAGATAAATTAAACATGAATTAAAGCAACAGGAAAGAAAATGAAGACATGCTATACAGTCATTTACTTCTCATGCTGTTAGGGAGACAAACTGCTTCCTGTGAGTATCTGAGGAGAATTGTGGATTCTGACTTCATAATTAGATTTCTCAGATGCCTGTAAAACATAAATGGTGATGTTTTTATTACTAAGAAAATCAAACAAATTCCAATCAACAGAAACTAAACTAATGAAAACATGTGCTTGAGTATATTTCATAGGTTTCTCCTGCTGATCTATTTTTGTTTCATGTTTCACTTGAAGAAGTGAAGGGAAAGACACATAAGAACAGAGACAAAGCCTGAGACTGAGTTCTGGTACCTCAACCCTCCATCTATTTCTGTACCAAAGCTGTCTGAGTAGATGTGGGTGCTGCTGTTCTGTGTGTCTGGTTGGGGAGTAGGAACTTCCAAAACTGTTCCTCATTCACCCATTTGGCAGGCCCACATGTTTTATTAAGCTGTAAGTACAAGTCAGGGATTCAAGGTAAGAAGATAACAGTGGATTTAGACTGGGAACTTGCCTGATAATCTGGAGAGAGGCCTAGTAATCCTGAGATGCACTAAGTCAAATTTTCCTTTGGGCAGAGTGTAGATTAGCTACCAATTTAACAACCACCAAGTCATGTGAATGCCCTCTATGTCCACGTTCTCCAGCAGTGTTGTGAGGCATAAGAATGCTGGAGAAGACAGTAACTTAGGAGCTTGTTGTTAGGGGGATGTAGGACAAATCCAATAATATGTGAATTACAACATGAGACTGTCATTCAATGTCAAAGTGACTGCTGGGAATGTGATTAGGTTGGTTCCTAATTTGGGCACTTGGGAGACTAAGAACATAGAAGCTGAGGTGTATCCTGCAGGAAAAGTATCTATTCCTGACCCACACAGGACTCTCCAGTTGGCACACCTTCCCAATGCTTCCTCATTGCTCATTTACCACCCGTGGAAAAGGGAGGAAAGGGCAAAGTCACCAGCTGGAGCAAAGGGCCATAGGAAGTTGGAGAAATAGGTGGGCCCAGAGTGTTACTGGTAGTGGTGCTTCTTCTGGTGATTTGATCACAGATCTTTAGTGTGTCACAGATAGAAACATGACTGACAGGGAGTGGAATGGTTATGAGCACAGACTTGGGAACGGCACTGATTGGGGATTCAAATCCATTCCCACCATTCAAGGGCTGTGTGATTCTGCACGTATTTCTAAGCGTGTTAGTAGTTCATTTTTCTCATCTGTGAAAATCAGATAATAATAGTGCTCAAGTCTTAGGGCTCACAGTATCTAAAGGATTGAATCAGGCTCAGGAGAGTTTAGGTGCGAAAGCATGGAGGAAGCAGCTGTTCAGGCAGAGACTACAACGGGAATGAAAAGACTAAAATTTCAGCTTTGATTCAGAAAGCATCATTTGGGCTATTAATGTAGTTACCCGGGATTCAGCTCCAGGAGTTTTGATTCAGAATTCTGGGACACAACAAGTTGCTGATTGGTTTAATTTTTTTCCCGTTTTTTAGTTTTACAGAAAAGTTGCAAAGACAATTCAACATTTTTGGGTACCCTTTCCATACCCATGTTTTCTTCATGTAAACATGTTATCATAGCACATTTATCAAAACTAGCAAGTCAGTATTTGTACATTACTGTTAACTGCAGACTTCGTTTGGATTTCACCAGATTTTCTGCTGTTGTTCTTTATCTGTCCCAGGATCGAACTCTGGATTCTATATTACATTTAGAGAAGCTACATTTTTCATGGGAACTTTCAGTTGATGAGAGGCAGGTGGTCTGAGGACATCTTGAGAATCACCAAGACAAGATAAAGGATGGAGAAATGTTGTATTGCCCATCCCCAAATTAGGGAGATGAGTGCAGTACTGTTTCAGAAGGGAATAAGTTGGGAGAGGGCTTAGATATAGGTGGTTGATTTTGGAGTTGGGAGGGAATTGTCTCCAGGAGATGAGAGGGGTTACCTTAAAGCAGTCAGACATGGATTCTTGATTGTAAACGGAATGATTTTTGGAGTTTGCAATGCCGGGATGCTGCCTAAACTGAGGAGTTACATCTAGGGATATGGGCATGTCAGGAGGATCAGCAGGTACAGTGAGATGGGAACTGCTGTTGGGGAACACCAGAGTGCTTAGGAGGGCTAAGATAGGGGATTAGGGGCTGGATAACCTGAGAACCATATTAAACCTCTTGCCTGGAACCTGGTGATAATGCTTTGAAAATGGGTCATAATAGTTACCAACATCAAGCATTGCCCCACCTCACACCAGCAGAAGGTCAAAGGGTTAAGGCTGTGATGATCTTTTTGAGGGAGAGTCCTAAATGGCAGTGGGGAAAAGAAGGAAGGACATGGAAGGTGCCCAAGGCTGTCCTTGGACTGTCATCTTGTAAACAAGCTTGAACAAGTTTCCGAGTAAGTTCTCATTAGGTAGAGCAAATAAAGATTCACAGTTTGGAGGCCTGGCCAGGGAGTTGCCAAAGTCCATCCATCTAGTCCACCACAGCCAGCAAGAGGAAAGAAAAGTTCTGTAGGTTTGTGCTTTTGTTGACATGTTTTTGTGTTAAGTCTTCATAACCTAAAGCTGGGAGGGACCCAAACAAACCAGATCGAGAGCCATTCTATATGTCCATTTAGACATTGGCTCAGGTGTCTAGATAGAATAACCATACTAAAGGTTGAGAGAAAAATATTTTGTTTGCATTTATTTTATGTGATTTATTTAAATGACTAAAAACGACTTCATTCCTGGTTTCTGAGCCAGGCCTAGGCCTCAAAGAAATAGACCTGGAGGTTGTTTAGGCTCTGTGAAGCTGAGTTTGGCCACAGGGAAGCTGCCCACCTTGCAGCCAGGAGTCTCTTGAGGGCCTCCTGATGCTGCTTGTCTCTGGCATCAGAGGTCTTGTTGTGGCTAATGGCTGGCTTGGATTTGCCTGGATGCTTTGGGGACAGAATGGGTGGTTTCTTCTCTTCCCTCTTCTTCTCAGGGACTTCCAACAGCTGCCAGCTCTTGGCCTTGAGGTGGTGGAATTCAGCAAATTTCATGCTGATGTCTTTGATGGACAGCTGTGGCAGGTCCCAGAACCCTGCCACGTCCTGGGCTGTTGAACGTGGGTTGGCATCAGGGTTCAAGTTTTGCTCACACAGGCCCTGGAACTGCTAGAATTTCTGGGACATCAGTAGCTGGGCACTACCCACAGCACTGAGAGTGTTTCCCACAATGTCTTCAAAGATGTTGTTCTCTTTGGTCCCCTTGTCCATCTGGCAGCACCAGACTTTCAGCCACTCTGTTTCTACCTGCAGTAGTTTCAAGAACCAGGAGCCATCTTGGCAGCAGGCCCCTTGCTGTGCTGCCTCTGCTGGGGTGTTGGAGGTGGTCTGGAGCCAGGGGTCAGATGGGGGCATTGAGGATGCCTCTAGGTTGCTGTTTTCTCTAGAAGAGAGGTTGAACTTGACCTGGGCAATCATGGGGGACTGCTGAGTGCTGCCATCTTTGCTGATGGAATTTGGGTGTTTGGTAGTCCTGGAGGCTCCTTTCAGATGACTTACAGCACAAGTCAATGGCATCTGGGATATCTGAGCTAGTGTCTTTTTGGGAGGATGTGCTGTGAGAGGGGACACTGCTTCACCAGTCATCCTCTACCTGAACCCTGATGGACTGGAATTGGGTAGGGGGACTGGGCTCCTCTTTTGGCACAGGATGAATTCAGTGAACTTCCCTTTCTATAGGTGAGAGTTCCCTTTTGGTGATGGCTTCAGAATGGGATTCAAAGCTGGTCAGGTTCCCTTGTTCACTCTTCAGAGCTGCATGTTTTGGGGATCGTTCTGGGTTCTCAGAGGCTGGGATGACTGTACCCTGTGTCTCTCTGGGTTTTTGTGTGCTGCTGTCCAGGCTGTCTGATAAGTTACTCAGGCCCAACTGACTTGTCACCTCACTCTTGTGGTCCTGGCTGTCCAGGTAGAGGTCCTGAGAAGACACAGTACTGCTCTGGACCATGATTGAGATGAAGAGCTCTGATGTGTTGCATGGAGGGACCCGTGGCAGGATCTTCTCATATGTCATTAGACATGATGAATTTATTAGGCTACTGGTGCTGGGAAATGGGGTGAGGGACTGAAGAGAGAGACGCTGTCCTCCTGAGAGCAGCCCAAATGGATGGCACACAGGTAGCTGTTACACTGCAGTTTTCTAACCCAATCACTGAAAAGGACAATGAAATGGCTAAAATTACACACATATGACTAAGATGCTTTAACATAAGGGCGTGTGTCACTCAGCCCTTAGCAACCTAGTTGCACTCAACCTTTTATTGTTGATTTAAGAGAGGGATTCGTGATGGTTCTTTCACTTATAAATATTGTTGGGCATGAATTAGACTTTTTAATTAATGGCTTTGGCCTTTCCTGAAGAGTCAGGGAAATTAAAAAAAAATGTCACCGTGTATAAACCTATAAAAGTGTATTTTGCTCTTGGTTAAAATGTCAAATGATTACACATTAAGATTTTTCTTACATTTTATAACATGCTTGAGTGTGATATCTTGTACAGCTATGGTAAACCTATTAGATGCTCTAAATTCCACAGAATAGATTAGTGGAATTGGTTAAAAAGTGATGCCCTTGGTATAGTACCTATCAAATGTGGCATATACCTAGTATAAATGCCCTTTATAATAATGTAATATGCTTAAAAATATTTCAGTGTTTTCTTGTAAGCAATGAAAGCAGCTTTGAAATTTTCTTGTTTTATCATTTAGTACAATAAATTATAGTGCTTTACATAATGTTGAACCAAGTGCATTTTGCT
>PVJL010020070.1:0-12720 GCA_004026885.1 Lyroderma lyra
CCCAGGGTGTCCCCAGGGTGTCCCAGGGCATCCCGGGGTGTCCCCAGGGCGTCCCGGGCTGTCCCCAGGGCATCTCAGGGTGTCCCCAGGGAGTCCTCAGGTGTCCCGGAGCATCCCGGGCTGTCCCCAGGGTGTCCCTGGGGCGTCCCGGGGTGTCCCCAGGGCTCATCCCTGCAGGGAAAGCATGGAAGACTTCTCCTCCCCTGCTCGCACTTCCCGCCTTTCCCAAGTTTTCCGCCCTGGGTCTGACTGCTTCCTGAGCGCAGCCCGTAGAGAAGGCCGAGAGCAGGCAGGGCAGCTCTGCGCGGTGGCAGGTCGTAGCCAATGAGGTTTATCCGAGGCACGATGACTGCTAATGGAAAAAAATGAAAAATGAGAAATGAAACCGGCAGGGCCCTCGCTAGGAAGAGAGTCCCCTGGGGGGACATTGCCCGGTGGCTTCGAGTCCGGCGAGAAACGTTGGCGTCCTCGCGGGTGTCGGGAGCCCCCGGGGAGAGGGGACGCCGCGGGGAGCAGTGGTGAGCAAGTGACGCTGAGGACGGTCTTTGTTCTGAGACCAGTAGTTTGCTGAGAAGGTTCCAGAACAGCAAGTGCCTTATCCCTTGGTCTCTGTCCTCGAGCCACGCTGCCTATCACCTTCTCTCCTTTGCAGAGGACTCAGTCTCAGCTCAAAGAATCTGGGCGACGGCGCTGAGGCTGCCAAGGGGGGGACCACTTAGCACCAGGAGGTGTACATGCCCCGCCCCTGGGAAAGCGGAGCGGGCGGAGCGGGCTTTCCCGCCGCGGGGGACAAGACGAGGTGCCCGCAGCCCCCCGGGCCGGGCCGCCGGGGCCATCAGATCTCAGCGTTTATTTATGAAGCTCCTTTTGCGTGTGGCGCCCCCGTTTCCGCCCGCAGATAAAAAGCAGAGATAACGCGTTGGCCGGACGGACGCAGCCGGCCCGTGGGAGCACCTTCCCGCGGGGGTACGGGGCGCCCGGTTCCCAGGGAGGCCGCGGGCTCCCCGCCAGACCCTGCCCGGCCCCCCGCCCCCCGCAGGGTCTGTGCCCGGAGTCGCAGCATTTCCGCCGCGGAGGGCAGGCGCTTTGGGGAGCTGGGCTGAGGCGGGAGCGAAGGTTTTCCTGCTGGAAGCCCACGGCCCCCCAGTGCTCCCCGCGCCCCGAGGCCCCCGCCGGCTGCGCCTGCATTCGGCCGCCAGGTCACGTTCGGGGACAACTGGGAGTTGGTCAATTTACGATTTGTTCTTGCAGAATGTCCTCGCCTGCCTTTGGACCGGCCGTGATTAGCCTCAGGGTGGAAAGACACTCACACCTCCACCTCCAAGGCCAGCGGGGCCGTCACCCAAACCAGATTGCGGAGAACTTGGGTTGGAGCTCACGGGACGCCCACCCCCCCGCGGACACGGCCACCCCGGCCCCCAGACCTGACGCCGAGGTCCCTGGGAGAGAAACCGCTTGCCCCGTGGTTGGGGGTTTGATGTAACTTGGTGGCTTTAAGCACCCGCGTTGGTCCTGCCGGCTGTCACGTGTGAGCGCCCTCTGCCAGGCTTTGAAGTCCCCTCATGCCGACGGCAGCGCCTCTTTCGGTGAGGACACGCCTAGTGAGGTGGGAAGTCACTTCAGACACAGCCTGTCCCCAGTGCCACAGCGCCACGTGTCGTGCCGATGACAGCGTGCCCTGCGCGGCACCGCTGCGGGGCTGGGGGCGGCTCCGACGACCCGAGGAAGGGGACGTGCTGATTCTCCGATGGCACCTAAAGGCGCATTTGTGTTGGCGCTGTCCCCTTAACAAATAAAATAAAAGGGACTTGAAGCGCGTCGTAGCCTTGCTCTGGAACACAGGCAAGAAAAATCCAGAAGCCGAAAGAACGAGCCGGGTGGCCAGCCAGGGGAGCTGCGTCTCAGGGTTGGGCCAGCCCCCAGGTGGAGCCCCCAGGCGGAGGCGGGGACCTTCCCGGCACGATGCGGCGGGCGGCTCGCTCCGCCTCTGCCTCAGCCGCGCCTCCGAACGGTGGTCCTTCCGTGGCGGTTGGGAAGCTGACCTGAAACGGGTGAAGGCATTGCCCAGCCGACGGCCGCGGACAATTGGGGGCGGTCTGTCAAGAAGCGTCCTGTCTGCCCGGCGCCCCCGCCCTGGGTTCTCTGTTCCTCTAGGGGAGGAGGAACTATCTTTGAGCATCTGCTACCTGTCCGGGGAGAGGAGCAGGTGTGCGGGTGGGTGTGGCCTGCCTACGCCCCGCCCACCCAGTGGCTGACCCGCAGGAGCAGGACCCTGGGCTTTCCGGCAGTGCCTGGGCAGGCGCCGGGGCAGAGGGGCTGCGGGCCCTGACGCCTTAGCCCGGTGCCCTCTTTAGAGCCCAGGGCAGAAGGGCAACCCGGGATACGCCAACTTCAACAGATTTATCCGGAACGCAGGCCCTGGAGTTAGCATTTGGTGGCACATGAGGCACCTTCATCCCACTCCCACACCCCGAGTCAAATCTCCCAAAAATGTAAGTCCAGTGCACTTATGCAGATGGAGGAGCAAGTGCTGGGGAGGTGGCAGGGTGACGCCAGCCTCTGGGGGTGGCAGTGCCACATCAGTCTCATGACCGTGACGTTGACCCCCCGTCGGAAGTCAAGGGAAGGACCCAGGGTGTCAGTGCTGTGGCTGGTCAGCCTCACGTGGGGCCCTCTAAGATTTTAGGTTTGTACAGATGCTCCCGAGTTCACTGATACCCACAGATTTCAGGGGTGTGACGCAGCTGCTGTTGAGATACCACTGTGGGGGGGCATGCGGTGGCTCCTGCTGCTGGTGGGGGGCAGACGGGCTGGGGAAGCCAGCAGGCCGGGCTGGGCCGGGCAGGGAGGGGTTCAGCTCGGAGCGGCCCACCACATTGTCTGTACTGCTTCCCTCGAGTGCTTTAGACAACTCTTTCTTCCGGGTCCCCTGGACACTGTGCCCGGGGCGTGCTACCTGACACAAAAGTGCCACCTTAGGGCAACTTGCTCAGCTGAAGTCAGCTGCCCCAGAGAGCTGGGCAGCGATTCTGCGGGAGGCAGACGTGTGCCACGGGGGTGGTGAGAATGGAGGAGCTTTGTCCACAAGTCCCCCACGGGGCCCCTGCCCGGCGCTGCCCCTCACGAAGCTCAGCACCCTGACGGTTGGTAACGGGGCGCTGTGTCTGTGGATTTGGTTTCGTGCTTCATCGTCTGCGTCTGTCTCCGTTCGAGCAGTGTTACGTTTGTGGGGTCAGGTCTGTCTCACGGGCCCTCTCGTGTGAGTATGTCACAGCACAGACATCGGTGGGCTGTCAGTAGGTTCCAGACCGTGGGATGCATTGAAAGCTCTTGTGCAAGAACAAATAAATAAACTACTTCCATGGAGTTTACGTTACTGAATACGTCGGGTTCATAAAGCTTTGGTTTCCGGGTAAATCTAGTGTTTTATTGATACAAAACGATGAGAGATCCTTAATACAATCAACTTGGGCCATGTCTTTATTCTCAGTAGACGAGCTCTGCCTGTGTGCATGTGTGTGCATGTGTGTGTGTGTGTGTGTGTGTGCGTGTGTGTGTGTGCATGCATGTGTGCGAGTGTGCGCATGTGCGTGTGTATGTGTGTGAGTGTGTGTGCGTGCGTATGTCAATGCTCGCGTGTGTGTGCGAGTGTGCACATGTGCGTGTGCGTGCATGCGTATATGTGAATGTGCGTGTGCACATGCGTACGTGTATGTGAGTGTGCACGCACATGTGCGTGAGTATGTGTATGCGCATGCGTGCGTATGTGAGTGTGCGTGCGTGTGTGCGCATGCGTGCGTGTGCGAGTGCATGCGCGTGCGTGGTCTCACAACCTCCTTCCATATTGCGCGGTCCAGTGGGTCAGGAGTCCGGCACAGCCCAGCCGGGTTCTCTTGGCCGGCTGCCTTGTCCGCCGAGTTCCGCGTCCTCGTCTAAGCTCATCGAGTTGTCCCTGGAATTCAGTCCCTTGCAGTTGCAGGACTGACGCCCTCAGCTCCCAGAGGCTCCCCGCTCCGTCACCAGCAGTGCACAGATGACTGTTTCTTCCTCAAGGTGACCCGCAGAACCCCTCTGGCCTCTGGGCCACCTGTCACAGGCTCGCCTGACTCGGTCAGAAGTGTGTGTTCAGCCATTTCCCATCCAGGTGACTTCCCTGTGACAGGTCCTGCCCGGTCTCAGGAGCAGAGGTGAGACACGTGTGGATGCCAGGGTCAGGCTCCTGGAAGCCATGTGCTGTCCTCCCTCCCTGCCACGTGTTCCTGTGTCCATGTGACAGTTCCAGAGGAACCACACTCAGACTTGGTGGCTCAGGGCCTCACTGCAGTGTGGCCCATGCCTTTAAGCCCCCTCCCCGCTCCCCCTTCCCTCCCTGGTCTCTCTGGTCAGAGAACTGGGGCGAGCCTTCCCCTTACAGCGGGCTTGCGGGCAGGGGGTCCCTCGGCTTCCCTCTGAGCACGGCTTTGTGTGCCCGTCTCCCCGCTGCATCGTCCTGCCGGATGCGGAGCCCGGGGCTGACAGCTCTCCTGCCTCAGCACGTGGGAGACGTGCTCCTCCCCCCTGGCTCCTGGGGTGTCTGCCGAGGTGCCCCCCGGCGCCCCCGCTGCTGCCCCTGGTGAGGTGTCATGTCTTTCTCACCGACTTCAAGATTTTCGCTGTGTTTTCCCTTTTCTGGAGTTTGGTTCTGAGGTGTGTTGGCGTGAGGGTCTTCGCGTTTGTCCTGTTTGGGTTTTGCTCACCTTCTGGAACCTGTAAGGTTATGTCTTCGGCCCATTTCTTAGATTACGTCTCCAAGCACCCCCTCTCCCTTCCCTCCTGCTGGCGGGAATGTTAGACCTCTGGTCGCAATCCCAGAGGCCCCTGGGGCTCCGCTGCGGTTTGGGCTGTTTTCAGTCTATTTTTTCTCAGTCAGACTGGGTACATTTCATTGTTCTCGCTTCCCGTTCGCAGAGCCTTTCTCTGCATCCGGCACCGTGGTGCCGAGTGCGTCCACTGAGTTTTCTGCTCAGTATTTCAGTTCCTGCATTTTAAAGCACCAAGGGGCTGGGGCCACGTCTTTATTTTAAATGGATTATACGTGACTTTTAAATGGGTGCACGCAGCATGGCCCTCTACCTCACCTAAAACCAGAGTCTTCGCGTGATCTCTGGGCGTGTTTGAAGCCCCCGCTGTGAGACCCCAGGAATTCTGTAAGTTCAGAACAGGCGGGTCTGCTCCGCAGAGGCGAGCCCCGTGCCGGACGCTCGCCGGGTCCTGGCTCCCGTGTGGTCTGCCTTCGGGCTTCTGCGAAGACACGCGCCTCCCCACTGCAGGGCGGTCAGACCAGGCTGGAGGCCTTGTGCTGCCAGGGGCGGTGCTGACTTAAAGTTCTGGAAGGTACAGCCTGGGGTGCTGGGGAAACCTGCTTTGGGGGCTTGGGGGGCCTGCCCCCCAACCCCAGGGCCTGCCCCCCAACCCCGGGGCCTGCCCCCCAACCCCGGGGCCTGACACCTAACCCTGGGGCCTGCCCCCCAACCCTGGGGCCTGCCCCCCAACCCTGGGGCCTGCCCCTCAACCCCCTGCCAAGCAGCTCTGTCTGGGAGGCAGTTTCTTTTTGTTGTCACACCCCCTGCTGTAGCGGAAGCCTGGGGGTCTCCTGGCAGAAACAGTTGTGCCGCTTGACTTTCCTGTGGGGGCTGCAATCCTGGCTCAAACATTCAACTCTGAGACACCAGAGTGCAATGGACCTTTCGCTGTATTTTCAAAGGTTTTGGAGGTTATTTGTGCCTGGGAACAATCTAGAAGGCTCATCTGCTCTGGACAGGGATCCAGAAACCCGACAAGCCTATGGTCTGCTCTCCGGGGCGGCTGAGGCCACGGCCCCACCTGGTCTGGGCTGTGAACGCGGCCTGAGCCCCGCTGGGGTCGTGCTGCCCCCTGCCCCCCCATCCCGCGGGGCTGGCCAGGCTGGGATTGGCACAGCCCCCTGCCTCGCCCTGGGCATGGCCTGGCGAGAGGCCCCTCCCTCTTCTCCTGGGTCCCCAAGACCAGTGACACCCCAGCTTGCTTTGTCTTGTTCCCCCGTGTTCTCTGCGTTCGGGCCTGTGTTAGGTTCCCTAGGGCTGCTGTGACCAGGTGTCACACTGGATGGCTTCAGACAGCAGAATTTATTCTGTCACCGTTCTAGAGGCCACACGTCCAAAATCAAGGTGACAGCGGGGCCACCTGAAGGCTCTGAGGGGGCATCCTCCCCACCTCTTCCAGCTTCTGAGGGCTCCAGGCCCCCTGGTTTTGGTCGCGTCACTCCAGTGTGTGACTCGTTTGTCACATGGCCTCTCCTCTCCTCTCCTTGTCACCTCTCCTCTTCTGTTACAAGGACCTTTGTCGTCGGAGCTAGGGCCCACCTGAATCACTAAGTTCATCTGCAAAGCCCACTTCCAAATAAGGTCACACTCACAGGTTCCAGGGGTCAGGACATGGACATATTTGGGGGTCACCACTCACCCCACTGCGAAGCCCCATCATTCAGTTCTTAATCAACTCCTAGGACTGTCCTCTGACCTCTGGAAGTTCACGTCCGCGGTCTTCTGTCCGAGGCCCGTCCCAGCGCCGTGCGGCAGCCCGTGGGCGGGAGGGTGGTCTCCTGTGTGCCAGCGTGACCTCCGTGTAGCAGGAAGTGGTCACCGTCTCCTAAGGCACCTGAGACACTCCGGTGAGACCAACGTGCCGTGTTTTCTACAGTTCTGGGGATCCGAACCAGAAAGTTCTGCCGCTACCTTTGCCACGTCTGGGTGCCGGTGACGCAGGAGGGCCGCCTGCTGAGGTGGGGGCCTCTGAGCCCTTCCCGCGGGGCCCCTTAAAAGCAGAGCACCGTTTTCCGCAGACGTGCTCCGGGGACCACGTCCGCAGGGGGAGCGAGGCTCCCATTGACAAATCGGTTTCAGATCTACTGGCCTGCGAGTAGGAGATGGTATTTTATTTGCTAATTAAAACCATGTCTCTGAAATGTTGCTTTCCTCCCTAATTTGAATAACAAAGAGAAACAGAGATAGAACCACATCTGTTGCATCTTCTCAAATATTTCTGAATCTGGGGCGAAGGGAAAACATGAGACACCAAGAGCATGACGCACGGGCGCTGAGGAGCCCAGCGATGTGCTGATGGCAGATGCTGAGAGCCAAACGGACAAATGTGTTTCTATTTCTGCCTGCGATTGTCTCAGCTCTCCAGAAAGTGGACCCGTGTCGACTTCTCCCCCTGACAGATGGAGCCCGTGCTCTCCGGGTCTGCGTGTACTTCTAAGGGGTTACGTAAATGTATTTTGCACGTGACAGTTGATGAGCTTGCACACGTTCATTTGTATACACCTTCTCCCTTCTCTCTGGCCTCGACTTTAATTTTGAACAAACAAACAAACAAAAAAAGTCGATTGTCCAAGGATCAGAGCAAAGCAAACAGATGGACGAACAGCAGATTAATAGTCAATACGGCGTTAAACCTAAATATGTGTGTTCTTGCCGAATACGATTTTTTAAGGTTTTTCATTTACACAAGACAACCTGTGGTTCCGTATTGCCAAATCAGCCAACAAGCACACTTCTGTCACTTCCTGTCGCAGCCCTTCGGGATGTCAGGCACCAGTGCCCCCCTGACCGTCTCCCCGCGTCTCGATCTTGGTCACGTCCACCCGGACGCCGAGGGAACACCCCCCGCCCTGCGCATGCTCGTGCCCTCTCCGTGCTGACGGACGCCGGCTTCCGGCGGGCCAGGGCCTCTGCGTAGACAGCCCTGCACGGAGGGCTGCTGGTCCTCGCCTGGTTGTGTTCAAAAGCCTGAGGGAGGACAGCGCTCTCTGGAGGGGCAGCTGCAGGCGCTGGACGTAGCTGACCGGCTCTCCGGGTTCCTTCGCTTCTAGAAGAGTCGGGCAAATGGGCGTTTGGGAGGTGTGGTGCGTGGCGGGTGTGCGGGGAGAGCATGGTGGTGGTCGGCAGCCAGCCCTCGCTCCCTCTGTCCCGTGGCAGCAGGGAGTCACCGCCCCCGCAGTCCTCCCAGTGGTGTGGGTGGGACTGACCCCACCTAGGTTTGTCCTTGGGCCCAGCCTCGGTTCCAGTAAACACGGCTCATGTCGGGCATCCGTGGATGACTCTCTCCGCATCACCACCGATGAGTCACCGGCCCCGCCGAGGCCTCCTGAGCTCCGACCGACAGCAGCGATCGTCTCTGGTGGCCATGTGGCAGCTATGAGCTGGGCTCTCCCTGCGGCCCCTCACGAAGCCCTGCGGCAGCCGTGCGTGGCAGGATGATGGTGGTGCCAATGACGGTGAGGACGGCAAGGAAGGCGCCCGCAGGTCAAAGGCTGGGACACGGAGGCTGATGGCGGCCGAGCAGCGTGTGTGGGGCAGCAGGTCGGGACCAGGGTTTGGACCGAGCCCTTCCGCCTCCTTCCTCTTCAGCTCTTCCTTCCATTTCCTCTCTGGCCCTGGACTCGCGCAGGGTCGTGCATGCTTGCTGTCCCCCGGCCCATCCCAGTGCCTTCCCGCCCACTGCCTCTGCTGCCAGCACGTCTGGTCTCCATCCTGCACGCATCCCCACCAGGAGCAGCCCTCGCTCAGCGTCCTGAAGCCCTCGGGCTGAAAAGCCTTGGCCCAGCCCCCATCCTCCCCAGGCCGACCCTTCGCCGCCCCCCCCCCCCCACACACCCTCGCTGACCCTTCACTGACCCCTGGCTGCCCTTCACCAGCCTCCTTTCTCAGGAGATTATTCTAAACATTATCCCCAGGATGACCCCCCATGGTCTGCTATGACCAGCCACCTGCCGCTGTTCGTGGGGGACGTCCCTGTGCGCCCTCCTCCGGCGCACATCCTGTCCACCCCAGGGGCCGCGTGAGCCCACCTTCTGGAGAAGTCTTCCCTGAGCCCTTGGCGGGCCCCACGGCTCCGAACCTACCAGGTCAGGGTCAAGAAGGGAGCTGTGTGCGGGTCCTGTCACTGCTGCAGGAAGGACCAGAGGTTTAGAGCCTTGAAATAGCCCACGTTTATTATCTTACAGCCCTGGAGGTAAGCAGTCCGCAACTGGCCTCGCGGGACCAATGCCGAGGTACCAGCGTGGCTTCGGTCCCTGCTGAGACTCGAAGGGAGATCCCACCTCAGTGACTCCTGCTCCTGGAGGCAGCCTGTGCTCCTTGGCACGTGGCCGTGTCGCGTCATCTGGCCTCTGCTTCCATCTCTCTGACTCAGGCCGCCTGCCTCCCTGGGCCCTGTGATTACCCGGGACCCACCCAAACACCCGGGCTCCTCTCCCGTCCCAGCCCGTCGCCGAACCCCCTGTCCGCAGGAGAGAACCCCGAGTCTGAGGGTGGCGGTGCACCTGCTGGGACGGAGTCATGAGGCCTGGGGTTGACGTGGAAAGGGAGCAGGGCCATTAAGGGAACGGCCCGGAAAACCACAGGCAGTACACGTGAGGACAATAACGTCTCCATGCGGCCTCACTGTCTCACATTACTCTTCTTGGTCTTCATTACAGCTTATTGGGGTGCATATTGTGATCATCCTAACTTACCAAAAAAAAGAAAGAAAAGGAAGCAGCTGTGCAAAAACTGCTGGAACCAACAAGTGGTTGTAACAATGTGGCCAGACGCAAGAACACATGCAAAAGTCGGTCACCTCTTGTCTGCCAGCAACGAACACGTGGAATTTAACATTGAACAACAAGCATTCAAATGAGCACCCTCATAAAACGAAGTACTTAGGTATAGGTTAGGAAAAGTCTGTATGAGACAGCTAGGAAGGAAATTAAAAAACTGCGATGAGAGCTATAAAAGAACCAAGTAAAGAAGGAGCTATTCCGTGTTCACAGATAAGAAGCCTCAACATTGCTCAGATGTTACTGCTTCTCGGCTTCACCTACAGATGCAACGAAATCCTCATCAAGGTCTCAGCAGGCTGGTGGAGATGGACAGACTGATTGCACGGTTTCGTGGAGAAGCACGTGACTCCGAGCAAGCAGCACAACCCCGAAGGAGGACACGGGCGCAGGACTGACACTACTCGATGTCAAGGTTCACTATGACACGGCAGTCGTCACGACAGTGTCTTGGTGGTGAAAGAATAGACGAAAGCATCTGTGGAACGGAAGAGGCAACCCAGAAGTAGGCCCTCGTGAGCGCGGCCTGCGGATCGCGGACGAAGGGGGAAAGCTGCACGGTGGAGCAAAGACAGTCCTTCCAACAGATGGAGCTGAGCGACTGCACAGCCACGTGCGCACCAGTGCTGTAGACACAGACCTCACACCCTTCACAAAACTGAGCTCAAAATCGATCAGAGACCTACACGTGACGTGTAAAACTACAAAGGACCTAGAAGCTACACTAGGAGAAAAGCTAGATGACGTTGGCGACAGTGACGCGTTTTAGGAACCACACCAAGAGCACGATCCATGGAAGTAGTCATTGATAAGTTGACGTTACGAAAACTAAAAACGTCTGCTCTGCAAAAGACAATGTTGAAAGAATGAGAAGACAAGCCACAGAGTTGGAGAAAATACCTGCAGAAGAAACATCTGATAGAGCACTGTCACCCAAATTACACCAAGAACCCTTAAAATTCAACCTGATTAAAAATGGACCCAAGACTTTGCAGACACCTCACCAAGGAAGATGGCAATAAGTGAGAGGACTCCCCCCCCCCCCCTACGTCACTAGGGAAGGGCAAACGGAAACAACGTGACACCAGTGCATGCCGGTGAGAACGGCCAAAATCTGGACACGGAGACCACCCAGTGCTGGCGAGCAGGTGCCACAACAGCAAGTGCCCTTCCTCGCCGGTGGGGTGCAACACGGTGCGGCCACTTTGGAAGGCAGCGTGGCCGTGTCCTACAGAACTAAACCCTTTCCCACCTGCAATCCGGCAGACACGCCCGTGGCATTTACCCAGCGGAGCCGAAGACGTGGGCTCGTGCAAAAAGCCGCTCACGCGTGTTTCTTGCAGCTTTATGCGCAATTGCTCAAAACCGGGAGTGACCACGACGTTCCTCAGTGGCTGATTGGTGGGTGCCGGGGCTTTGGGGGGGAGATGAGTCGGCGGAGGCTTCTCGGGGTGGTGAGCACACCCCGCGTGATGGCACGACGACAGATGCACGTCATCAGACGTGTGCACACGGCGCACGGCACCACGAGTGAACGTGACGTACACGGTGGACTCGGCGGTGGTGACGGGTCCCGTGGGCTCAGCAGTTGTAGCAAACGTGCCATGCGGTGCAGGTGGCGATGCAGGGGAGGCTGTGCCTGAGAGGGGGGAGATGGGACGTCTCTGATCGTCCTCTCAGCTGTGCCGCGAACCTGAAACACAGTCATGAAAAGGAAGCGTGCGCGCCCTCCCCACGGAAAGGAGGCATTTCGCATGACCGCTCTCCGGCAGGGAGGCCTTGCTGGGGGCAGCCGGCAGGCTGAGACCCCCGGATCCCGGAGGGGAGCGTCGGCCCGAGACGCGGGGGTCTGCAGCCCGGGGCCCAGGAGGCCGCCGTTTCCTGCTGATCCGCCCGAGCCTAAATCAGTTTGACAAGGCGCATTCCCTGTTTCATGTGCTCTTCAGATCCAGGCTCTTGCTGGGGCCACGCTTCATGATGTAAGCTGCAGACAATGCAAGTTTGTAAGGATGATTAATGGGCCGCGTGTCAGCGAAAATATCAAAGGTTGTGCGTGCGTGCTCCGGTGCAGGGTGTCCCTCCGCCGTCCGCGCCGCGGGGCTCCCTTCCCTGCAGAGAACGGGAGGGGGAAGCGCAGCTCCGCTGAATAAAAGGGGGAAAAGTCCACGGAAAATCGACTTCCGTGACCCAGAGACACGCGGGAGGTCGGCCCGTGGAGAAGGAAGGAGCCCCAGGACAGGCCTGAGCTGCTGGACGTCCAGCCACGGCTACTCCCCTCTCTTCATCTGGAGGGAAATGAAGACGCCTGGAGTCCCGGGGTCTGACAGACCTCTGGGGTGCCCCTCAGCACCCTGACCCCCAATGTGTGGCCAGCTGTGCCCATCAGAGCTCTCCGGGCTCTGTCTCACTGTGCAGGGTCACACGAGCCAGGGCCAGCAAAGGGATCTGGACCCTGGGTGGACCACGTAGGAGACATCCCCAAGGCTGCTGAGAACCACGGCCAGGAGGGGGAGGGCCAGTGCTCGGGCGGAGGGTGCGAGCAAGCAGGCGGTCAGGGTCGGGAGAACACGGGGGCCGCGTGGGGGCCCGACGCACGGGGCCCCGGGAAGCTCTGCTGTGCTGGGCCAGCTGGTCCCCTCCGGGGGGGGACCCATTCAATTTATGTCCCAACATGCCACCTCTGAGAGTGACAGCAGTGTTAGAACATCCAGAGCGGCCGTGTCATTCACACCGCCCGTGATGCAGCAGGGGCGAGGACGTCACCTACGGCACAGGCAGGGACAGACCTGACTCCGTGCTCCGGGTCCACGCAGGACACACGGGTAGTATTAGATCTGACACGGAAGAGACCACACTCGGAAAACCCAGGTGTCCCACCTTTGAGAATATACGAGTTAGTCCCCCTGAGACTTGTGGGACCAGCAAAATGAGTGTGACACAGAGAGTCACAGACTCACGTGAATATGAGCTCGGTAACGAGGGACCTGAGGACCCCCTGAGATGCTCTGTTGACCCCTGAGATGCTCTGCTGACCCTGAGATGCTCTGCTGACCCTGAGATGTTCTGCTGACCCCGAGATGCTCTGCTGACCCCCTGAGATG
>PVJL010020072.1:0-12697 GCA_004026885.1 Lyroderma lyra
GGGCACACACAATGGTGCGGGCTCTGCCCGCTCTGCCCACGCCTGGCCTCTGCGCCGTCGGGAGCCGCTCGGCCCTTCTCAATGGGCTGTTCCGGATCAGAGCCCACGACCCACGAGAAAATGCCGGCTGTCCCGTATTTGGACGGGAAAGGTGATTTCGGGTCTGGGACAGGGCGCTGCAGGAAGGCCCCAGCAGCCCCGGGCCGTCTTCTCGCGGCCCCACCGTCAGCGTGTGGGTGACCCCCGCCGGCCGGCACCATGTCACAGGCACAGCCCGGCGTGTGCCAGGCCCAAGTGCGTCTGTGGGCTCCGCTCCTGGGCTGCTCGTGTCCCTGACGGGGTGTGACCGCAGAATCGGCGCTTCTGGCCGTTTCCAGGCGACGCAGGGCAGCTGCCCCGGGGACCGCGCCTTGAGAACCACCGTTCGTGAGCATTAATAACGTCGTTGCTTACAGCAAGGGAATCTGCACTTAAACGGCCACATCGCCGCTTTGGGACCGTTCGGGAGACATCGCGGAGAGCCCCTGAGCTGAGACCGCACCTGAGTGGGGTGTGCACCTCTCACTCGGACGCTGCGGGGAGGTTTGGCCCGGCCACTCACTGGAGATGTCACACACACAACAGCGGTGTGGGACAGACACGATGCACGGGTGTCACCTCAGTGCGGGAGCCGACGGTAACGCTAGGCGGCGCTGACCGGCTCGTGCCGAGTGGTGGCCGACGTGAAAAATCCAGACAAGATTGATTTGGATTTTCTCTTCGGTGACAAAAAAGTGTCCCCAAAAGTTAATTTTGAAGACACATGTCTGCTGCTGTCATGAGTCAGGACAAAACTCGTGTCACCTCCGAGTCTCTCTCTGAACGAGCCACACCGTATTTGAAGAATGCTGTCCGGTGGGGACAAGCACGGAGAAGGCACAGAACAGACTCCCCAGTGATGTCCACGCATGGGGCCGGGGACCCGGGTGGTCAGGAATCAAAAGAGCCACCACCACTGAGACCCAGCCAGCCGCAGGCCGCTCACCCCCACATTTCTTAAGCACCCCTAGATTAAGTGGCTGATTCGGCTCCAAATGCATCGCTGAAACAACTGGAAACAGAAATGGCCTCTGCACACTGTCCCTCCTTCTTCGGTCGTCAGGCTCCACCCGATGGAAGGACACGTGCTTCACCACGACGGTGCAGGAAGCCTGAACTGACGCGGGGCTCTCCGGTATCCACCCGAGCGGGACCCGGCAGTCTGTCACTCGTGCAGCCAGTCTGTTACGACGTGACCTCCCCTCTCCAGCCTCGTCTCGGCAAACAGTCGGGGACGGGCGCCGCCCCCACGGGACGTGTGGCAGAATGTCGTGATTCTGGACAGCGGTCCCTCGGCTCTGAAAGACGTGGAGGCGGTGAATTGGGGTCCAAGGACGCGTCCCCGAGTCCGACCAGGGGTGCAGCTGGAAGGAGCCGGCTGAGAAGGTGCTCAGCGCCTGTGAGAAGACTGTGGGGACTGTTGGGTCCCTCAGCTCCTGTCGTTAAAAGGGACTTGCGTGCGGAGTCCGGACGCCAAGGGGAGGCGGCCTCGGCTGACGAGCACGCGGACACGCAGAGGCCTGACCGGGACCGACTGCCGCCGGGGCTGCTGCGCGGCCTGATGTGTGGGAGGAGGGAGCTCCCTTCTGCGGGCGCCCGGAATGGGGGCCAGATGGTGACAGAGAGAGCAGCTGAGAGCCACGTGACGGTCCCCGCGGCACCCTGCAGGGATGGCTCTGTCGTCCGTGGAAGACCGTGTTTGTCCCCTTCGGGCCGCCTGCTGTGCTTGCGGTGTGAGCACCTGGAGCGTGCCCCCATCGATGCCGAGGACAGGAGCAGGGTACAGCGACACTTAACCCCTGTGCACAGCGGCGCCCTGGTGACCCCTCTTCCCGCATCGTAAGGGTCCCTGGCTGCCACTCTGGGCCCTTCGTGTGGGGTGGCGCTGGCCGGGAAGGTCCCTGCTGCTTGCAGCATTTACGCCGAGCGTAGCACCCACGTGTCCTCAGCGCTGGGGGGAGTGCAGGCTTCCGTGGCAGGGAGGACACCGACTGGTCCTCACAGCCCATAGCACCCCCCGGGCCCCACGGCCCCCGGTCTCCCCCCGCTGGGCCCCATGGCACCTGGCCACCCCCCCTCCGCTGGGCCCCACAGCCCCCGGCCTCCCCCCGCTGGGCCCCACAGCCCATGGCCTCCTGCTGGGCCCCACGGCCCCCGGCCTCCCCCCCGCTGGGCCCCACAGCCCATGGCCTCCTGCTGGGCCCCACGGCCCCCGGCCTCCCCCCGCTGGGCCCCACAGCCCATGGCCTCCTGCTGGGCCTTCAGAACATGCGCACGCAGCCACGGGGTCCATGCCCCTGGGGGTCCGAGCTCCGGGGGTCAGAGGAGGTCAGGCGTACACCTATCACTCCCCTTCGGTCCAAAGACTGTTTTGAAAAGGTGCCATAGAACCAATGGGATAAAACCTGGGGAAGCAGCAGGAGGAGCGTCCTCAAGGCTGGAGGTGACACAGGGATGGAGGTTTGCAGAGCCACCTATGTAGCGTCACGATCTCTGTCCCTCTTCCCCGAGGAGATTTGTTGGCTGCGTGAAAGCAAGCCTGCGGGCTCTTCCCAAACCTGCCCCCTGCACTCGCACGGGCCCCTCCGCGTGCCACACGGGGACTCTGGCCGTCGGCCGCATCTGCGCCGTAGCTGGCCGCCTTGTCCTCGGGTGGCGCCAGAAGCCAGTGGTCTGCTGCCCACTGTGCGTGAGGTCCTGGGGGTCGTGGCCTTGGACTCGCTGGGTAGGACCATGTCCAGCCAGCCAACGTGTTGGCCCCCTGCGTTCATTTCCAGTGCACGTCGGTGAAACACTTGCTCTCCACGTTGCGTATGTAACGTGTTAGACCGTTTCCCAGCTTTTGGAGGGTCAGCCCCAGAAATCGTGTGTGTGATTCTGTTTGGCGACAGGGCACATGCTGAGTCACAGCGGAGTCACGGCCTTCAGTGCCTGGGTAGACTCCGCATCTCAGTACACAGGCGTCATTCCTAATCTGACACCTGCAAAGGAAAACCACCAGCAACCCAATACCAGCTAGTGGGTGGGGAGGTCTCAAGGTAGGAGCTAAAAATGAGCAAGGTGTTCCTTATTGGAAGGTTCAGGAATGACTGAAAATAAAGGATTGAAAAAGACCTCGTTCTACTAAACACGCTGAGGCCAAAGTCCTGGACATGCACGCACGTGGTCTTTATGCAGCAGGCATGGAGAGCTTAGCGATCCGTCGTCGAGGCCATTTCTAAGGATATCCGAAAAGACCTGTGAGTCTTGAGGAGCAGAGCTCACAAAACTCCGAACGTGAGGGTCAGACCGGCCGGCCGGCGGCGCTCGACGCGTTTCCTCGGGAAGGTTTTGGTGCGCCGTCCCGTGTGGGCTGCACTCTGAGCCGCCGAGCCGTCTCCGTAAGAGCACGCTCTGCCCCTGCGCGTCCCCAGCCCTTCTCTGCCTGCCTGACCTTGTCCTCTGGCCGGACACGTGACCAAGGGGCCTGCTCCCCGTGGTGTTCACCGGCGTCTCGGTCCCTTTGGACCCTTATAACGAAGCCCCACAGTCCGGGAAGTTTGTGAACAACAGGGTTTCAATCCCCCCCAGCCTGGAGGCCAGCGAGGTGGGGTGCTGGTGAGAGCCCTCTCTCCAATGGCAGGGCTTGTGCTGCTCCCTGCGGGGGCCTTGCGGGGGGAGGGCCCAGCCAGCTCCCGGGGGTCTCCTTCCTACGAGTCCTTAACCCGTCCCTGGGAGCTCTGCCCTCACGCCCAGCCCCCTCCCAGAGCCCCACCTCAGAACACCATCCCCTTTGCATTAGGTTTTTGACAAAATTTCAGGGGAACATACACATTCAGGTCATAGCACCCGGGTATCTCTAAGCCAGAAAGGGACACTGTTATACACTGAATTGTGACACCCCCCCCCCCCCAGTTCATATGGTGAAGTGCTCACCCCCAGTACCTCACAATATGACTTTATTAGGAAATAGGGTCATTGCCCAGTTTGGTTGGGGGTGTCCTTATAAAAAGGAGAAACTTGAGCCGGACCAGCACCCAGGGAGAGCACTGTGGGAAGATGGAGGCAGAAATGAGGTGATGTTTCGACAAGCCAAGGAATGCCAAAGATGGGCACCTGAGCCCCAGAAGCCCGGGGGGCATGGGGCAGACCCCCGCTCGGCCCCGCGGAAATACCGTGCCCACGCCTTGCTCTGGGCCTTCGGCCTCCGGCACCGTGAGACCGCACCTGTCTGTGGTTCCCGGTTCCGGCAGCCCCGGAGGGCTTGCACAGCCGCCGGCGCCTGGCGTGTCCGTGAACCGGGCTGACGCCGCACTCCCCGGTACGGGCCACCGGTCAGGACTCGCGCGGCCGACAAGGCTGTGACTGGTAGCACGTGGGGTGCGGTGCCCTCGGTACCAGGGGGCAGGTTTCTCCTCTTCGCCCTGGTTGGGTCTAAGCCTGCTGCGCGGTTCCCGGGGGCAGACTTGTGTGAGGCTGTCACCTCCACTGGTCCCCGTGACTCCTAGCTGCCCCAGGCCGGGGACAGCTTCTGTGGGGAGCTCTAGGCTGAGCCGCAGACCAGGCCATGGGTGGGGTCGAGTCGGGGGCGGGGGTGGGGTGAAGTCTTTTTCCTTTATTCCTGCAGTCCCTGAATACTGACCTCAGTGATGCTGGGTGGCCCAGTGCGGGGGTGCTGGGTGGCCCAATGCGGGGTGCTGGGTGGCGGAGTGCGTGCATGGAGCTGTGGCGGCCCCTCAAAGGTACCCCGAGTGCCGTTGCTTCGGACATTGTGGATTAGTCGTGCCCTGGTGATAAGGTAGTGTCTGCTCTGCTAATAACGTCTGTTATTTGAATGCCTACGGTGTGCCAGGTGATTTGCACACACCATCCATCTTCCAGAAACTGTCAGCACGTAGCCTCACAGTGAGGATACACAGACTCAGTGGCACGACAGACAGAGGTCAAGTAGTTCTTAAAGAGCGTGCACGTGGAGAGAGGAGAGGGGCTCAGACGTGGGTCTGTGTGTCCCCAGGTCCTGCGTGCTCCCTACCGCAGCACTGCGCCCTGTTCTTTAAGAAGAGAGGTTTATTCTAACATATTTGGGAACAATCGTATCCTTTTATTTTAAGTTTTTCAAGGCCTAATCGGTCACCATGTACCATAACACCTGGTTTGGCGTCACAGACTCCAGGAAAATAGTGGACGCCTCTCCGAAGAGTAATGCCCATGTCCGGACACCGGTTGTGCTGAATTTTACAGACTTCTCTACAGCCCTCATCTACAGAATGTAACTTTTTTCAGATTCCTAGTGGGAAATGACCCTATTTTAGATAAAGCTACTTTTAATGCATCTTCTGCATTTATGACCCTTTAAATGTGCTGATTAGTCTCGGAGGCCGAACTAAGGGGTTTTCATCCTAGTAAGTGATGAGTGGCGGCACCTACCGACGGTACGTGATACTGCAGCCTAATGCCGTCAGCAACGAAGGCTCCAGACTGAACTCAACCAGGAGGCCCCTGTTCTCTCAAGCTTTCAAACTGCACACGGCATGTTCCCGGAGAGATGCGGCGTGTCCGTGCTGTAAGTCGTCACAGAGTGTGTGCAGCACACATTTCTGACATCTCGATTTTACCCAATGTTGGTATATGAGAACAAACATATCTGCAAAATTGGCCAGAATTTTTTATTAATGTCTATCATGGCAATCTTCCGAAGTGTGTAGAGGTTCTTTGGTGGGAAACTTTTAGAAACACAAGGTCTAGCTCCTCTTCCAGTGGGAAAGATGAGAAAGTGATATTCTAGCTCAGGGCTCACGGACAGAGTTCAGGAAGGGCCAAGTTGCATACTCGGGGGGCCGTGCGGGTCCCCCAGTCTCTCCCTCAGCCCCTCAGCCCCTTAATTCATTGCTGTTCTCTAGCTTGAAACAAACGAGTCTTAATTAATCACAAATGTGGGAGTTAAAGTTCAGAGGGTATTGTGAGCAATATATACATGTATGTATGTGTATACATAATGTGTATATATGTACATATTATGTATGCATATATGTGTGTATACATACATGTAACAAGTCTGTATGTATATGTGTGTGTTTAATGTTTGTTTATATACACATATACATTTTATTTATGATATCTAAAAATAAAAAATCAGATATAATCTGATGAGTTAAACAACTCAAATGTTATGCTTGCTAGTCTTACAAAATTTTACCTTGGATTATTGGGCAAAATATTGTAATATTTTAATATTTTTAAATAAGAAATAAAATAACAATTCTTCATTTGAATTTTCTCCTAAATCTGACAAAGCCCCCATTAAAGAAGATACTTTAATGAAGCAACCTTGGGGAAAGTTCCAGTGACATAAAACCCCCGCAGCCCATGTCTACTTTCCTTATTTCTTTTCTGAAGTGCCGACTTGCATCTAACTGATCATTTCCATTTCAGTAGGTTGTTAATAAATAAATCAGAGGAAATAGATTTCCTTTGTGTAAGAACTATACCAAATGGATTCTGCTTTAAAGCCCAGTGGGATGGTGGTGCTTCTTCCCAGCAAAGTTAAACTGTAGCATTTTTAAACTCCAGGTGGTTCTGTACCAAAATGTGACTTCAAATCAGGAGTAGCTCCTGGATGAGAAGTTAAGGTAAAATTGCGGAGGGCTTCACAGTTTTCTGTGAATCGGTCCGTTTGGGGGCAGTTGGTCAGTTCTACAGAGATCCTGATGCATAACCTATTTCGGATGTGTTAGAAATTCCTTTGGTTGGCATAAATGTGCAGTGTGTACCGTGATGGGCGACGCACAGCGGACAGAGGTACCTCCTACCCTTTTACGCCAGCGGCCCTGAGAGGGTGCACTGAGGCTGGAGGAGTGGAAGTTCCTCTTAATTCCCAGCACAGTCCCTCGTCTTTCAGTGTCTCTAGAAGTGCCATCCTTGCCGTGTGAATCACAGGAGGCAGTCCACGTTTGGCCATTTAAATAGAGCAATTCAGTATTACAATATTCAACTGTTCCAGCAAAATTTTGTACGGTTTTTTTCAATAATCAGCAAAATCTGGAACTATTTTCCCCAAAAGGAATACTACCCTTTGATTTATTTTTATATTGTTCTTGGTTTGATAAGTTTCTAACAACATGAAAGAAATCTGTCTTTCTCCAAAAACCTTCAAGGTTAATATTAGCACATGGATTAATTATGAAGGCAATTTACCAAGTTAAAATGGCTTTTTAAAAAATACAAGGACGTGGAGGGTCTCATTGATTGGCAGGGATGGTCTCCCATTACATTAGCATTTGCACATCTTGCCGATGTTTGGCAACTTGCTAATTAGTAATCAGTCATAGTAACAGGATGGCTAGGTCATGTCGTGCAGCTGTGGAATTGACCTGGGGTGAGCCTCTCGGGGGGCTTCTTGGATGCGTATTTAGTCTTCATTCCGGTGGGCACACCTCAGCTGGCAGACTTAATCCACCACTGCAAACTGATACTGCAGTGACTTCTCCGCTAATCTGAGGAAATAGAAAAAAGTTTTATCAAATGTCAGAATGTTTCACTGCAACTGACTTGTTAGTTCTGCTGTTTCTCAGATTCCCTTGTACTGAAGCATCGCCCAAGAATGGCGTGTCTCTTTAATTAGTAGCAAAAACAAAGCTTCAGGGAGTCCATGTAAGGGAAGGATAGTTCTCGCTCAATTATTGTGTTTGGGTAGCTGAAGACAGAGGCCGAAAGTATTTAACTGTCCAAGCCTCTTCACCTCCCCTCACGAAGCTTCAAGTATTCTATTTCTAGAAATTGGGGGAAAGTAAGTTTGAGCTGGAAATAAACAGCGTAACTTCTGGTCGTTTTCGCTAGATAGTCTCAACAATGGCACGCCTGGGTTGACTTGTGTGACTGCAGCTTTGGGCAGTGCTCCTGGTTTCCTCTGGGTGCTTCTAGAAGTTCCAATCCGTGAGGCTGACATACCTCACAAAGGGGGTCTCCAGGGGGTCCTCGCAGGATCCTCACTAAATGGATGAACTTAATACTTTTAAATCTGCTTAATTTTTAGACATCTGTCATGCCACTGTATAATTTAATTGCAATAGAATTTGGATACATTTGTTTTCCATTTTCATTGGTTTGAGTAGTCACAGTTATGCTTTTTGTTAATAGCCACTCAAATCCACACAACGAAGCACAAGCTTAGCTGCACGCACAGACCTCAGACCTCTGAGCTGCTTCTGTTAGTACGTGCGAACGCAGGGGTGTCGTCACCGCCATTAGGGCTGCACCCCTCACGATCTAGTCCACCTGAGAACCGAGTCGGCTCACAGTGCCTCGTCGTCTGAGAGGAATCTGCTTAAGGAATGGCATCAAGCTCATCGTTTTATTCAGATTGAAACACTCGTTTCGTTTAAGGACGTGCACACCCCCCTTCAGTCCTAAGCACGGGCCCACGGTGATGCACGGGGCGTCTGGCTGACCCGGCTAAAGAACTCCTATGAAACTGGGGGAGCAAGGCTGAGCATTTTACACGCGGATACGTCCCCCCCAGGGAATATGTGTTTAAGTCAATGTGCACCGTGACCCCAGCCAAAGGGGCGTTGCTGGAATCACGCAGTCACCCCTGCAACTCCAGCAGCGCGACACTGAGGGGCTTCGAGGGGCAGGCGTCGTGCATCGGCCGGGTCTCGTTTCGAGGACACAGGACTCAGTCACGGGGGTTGTTTGGCTGTGCCGTCGTGGCTCCGTCAGGGCCTCGCCGGCCTGGGCTCCACCCACGCCGGAGGGGACCCACGCACAGTGGGACAGACGAGGGCCCGGCCTGCTCCGTGCCCGCTGGTCCCACCACGGCTCCTACGGGTAGACGTCCTGTCCTGAGGGGGACCTGCGAGGGGCAGCAGGACAGAGGTTCCGAGTGAAGATGAGACATTCACTTCCTCTCCTCCAGCTTAAGGATCACAGAAACTTCTGGGCTGGTGCAAAGAGAAGCACTCCTGAGCTCCCCGCACGGGCACGCGGAGACCCCGGAGGCGGGTGGGGGTGGCGGTGACTTTGAGGGGTTGCTGACACGGGCTTGCCGGTGGGTGAGGCCACCTGTGGCCTGGTTCCCATGATGTGTCCGTGCATCGTGACAGCCAAGAGGAAGAAATGGGCATGTCTTAGCAGGACCCGGGTGGGATGCCAGGAATATGTACCGCAAGGGGGCAAAATCACGGAGTCACACTCGTGGGAACGGAAAAAGTCATGTAACTGCCAGGAAATAATATGTTGTCCTGGGGGTCCCTGGTGGTGCGGTGGCTGAGGCTTCGGCGCTGTCAGCGCTGCGGCCTGGGCCCGATGCCCAGCCAGGGAGCCACCCACACAAAAATAAAAATGTCCTTACTCACGACAACGACTCAGAATTCGCTCCATCGTTTCTGTCCTTGCCGCCTGCCTCTGGGTAATGGGAAGAGAGCGAGCTGCAATCCGGGCTTAACCACAGCCGGCCGCTGAGAACCGGTCGTTACATTAAACTGTGTCACGTGCTCAGCACGTGCGTTCGGGCCTGCAAGCGTCGCCCGCTCGTCTGACCGGTCTGAGCTGAGGGCCGATCCGGTAATGCCACTTGCTCCTCGGTAACTTAAAACGTCCGGGAGAAGCACGTCCTTTGTGATTTTGATGGCGCTCTTACGAAAGGGGTGGGGAGGGGAGGGTCCCTGTCGGGGGGGTTAGACGGGGAGACCGTGGCCCATGGGGGATGCGTGGCAGGGCGAGCTCGAACAGGAGCAAAGGCGGGTCCTTAGTCACTTGAAGGGAGAGCAGAGCGTCCCCGTCAGTGCAGGTGGCTGGAGACTCTTCTTCTGTCGTGAGAGGTGGCTCCACGGTTGTCACGGCAGAGCCACAGAGAACGGTGGGGACTCCGGCCTTGCCTCTCACGTGTGCTGGGTCACGGTGTTGGCCACACTCTGTGCCTCGCGCTCACAAGCGCACAGGTTAAGGGACACAATGCTGCTGTGGTCTGAGTGGGACTCGGAGACGTTGGTGGCAGAGGCCCTGACCGGACTGGACATTAAGGATCCGCTAGTTCACTTGGTACTAAGGGGCAGGGACAGCTGTCAGCACAGCGTGAGGTGACCCTGCCCTCTGCGTGTGCCCACTAGCCTCTCAGGCACGTAGAGGAGGGAAACTGAGGCCGGGACGCAGGCTCTAACTCTTCCTGCCTCCCGCACTGCAGGCTGTTTCCTTCACCCAGTGGGATTGCGATTTGTTTCATGCATTTTCCTCG
The DNA here is from genome assembly GCA_004026885.1 of Lyroderma lyra. Classification (NCBI taxonomy): domain Eukaryota; kingdom Metazoa; phylum Chordata; class Mammalia; order Chiroptera; family Megadermatidae; genus Lyroderma; species Lyroderma lyra. The sequence continues at coordinate 10,289 of PVJL010020072.1, forward strand.
GGAAACTGGTCTAGACCAGTCACATGTCATACTCGTCCATGCAGCTGCGCGTATAGGCGTTAATTAGCATGTTTAGCACTTGCTCTCGCGGTTAATTAGAACGTTTCGTCGCTGCTTAGAAAACCCAGGTTTGAGTAGGAACCTACATGCCACCTGTACTTTCATGGATTCGTGTATCTTCAGAGCTGACTTGTGTACTTCATTCGATGTCCCCTTAGCCGTCACCGAGTTTACTGTTAAGCTGACCTTCACAGCATTAGAAGGTGAGGAGGCCTGCCTCCTGCCATTTTTCCCTAAAAAATCTAGAAATAGGCATGAAATTACCTTTCTAAAATTTTGCTCCATCTTCTGTGTTGACAACTGGTATAAGTCATTTAAAAAGTAATGTATTTTATAAAAGAAAAATGTTCTTAATATTTTATCCCTCTCTCTTGAAAATTACGCTAAGCATGGTCTTAACGTTTTTTTTGTTTCTTACTTGTCTTACGTTGCTTTTACTACTTATTCTGGTCCCTTGTCTTGCTTTATACTGCCAGGAACTAAAAATAAGCATCCAGCTAATCCAGCCATTTTAACAATGTGAATTATCATGTAATGTTTAGCTCTAAAGACACAAACTGAAGACTACAGATTCTGGCTTTCGGGACAGGACGTTCAAACCTATTTGGATAAAACACGTGCAAACTCTGATACTCTTATATTTTACTTAGTATGTAGCAGGGGCTAATGACAGTCCCTGTTGCTCAGTGGCCACAGTGTGTGGGTTTGGACCAGCCCAGGCCCCTCTGTGACTCAGCCAACAGCTAGCTGTGTGGACCAGTTACATCATTGCTCCATACCTCGGTTTCCACATGGATTAAACGGGGCAACAGCAGGACTCATTCCATAGAATTACTGGAAGGCTTTGATAAGGTAACACATGTAAAGCTGCTAAAGTAGTTTCATAACACACGTAGCAAGCGTTACAGGTTAAACTGCATCTCCATACAAGATAGGCTCAAGTTCTGAAACCCCTGGATGTGACCTTACATTGAAGTAGGGACTTTGCAGACATAATCAGGTTGATAGGAGGTTATGCTGGATTGGCCTGATGCAACATAACTGGTGTCCGTGTAAGGACAGGGACCCGGCGGGAAGACGGTTACACGGCGACGCGGCGGAGATGGGAGTTACGCTGCCACACGCCCAGGGCCACCTGCGGCTGCTGGGGGCTGCGACAGGCCGGAAGGGCCCTCCCGGAGAAGGCGGCGCCCCGCCAGCACCTTAACTTTGGCTTTCTAGCCCCCAGAGCTGGGAGAGAGTAAGTTTCTGCTGCGTTCAGCTCCCAGTCTGTGGCCCTTCGTGTGGCAGCCACGGAAATTGAATTCAGTCCATGTTCAGTTAATTAGTTATTACTAGGCATCAGCAAAGGCCAGCCCTAATTGCGGGGCTTTGATTCTCTGTAACGTAAAGGAATAATGATGTTTGCTCACAGCAGTCTCACATGCCCACACGGCATGTCTTCCAAATATGTGCACATTGAGCTCCAGCTCATTAGCTGAAGCGCAGCTCGGCACCATATGAAAAATTTGGAAGGCACAGCAGTGACGGGCAAGCTCTGGAGTCACAAAGCATACCTTCTGACATTTCACCAAGGAAGAAACAAACAACATGTTTTCAAGGTTACAGGAACTCAGCTATGCTGTAACTGTTCTAGAAACATGGAAGTCGTTGTGCATTCCATTCTGATAACAGAGGAAACGAGATTAATGTGTTCTTTGTAAAATCACATGTCTCTAAACACAAACTGTAACCCATTAACATCTGTGGACTTCAGTGTATAAAAATACCATCGTTTCATGCTATGCAGAGAGAAATAAGTCTCAACTGCCTGGAAGATGTTTATTTAAATCTTTAGTTTTTGAAAGAAGAGCTGATTCTCAGTGTGTCCCCCAAATCCTCTAAAATAACCACCGACTGTAGCTGAGAGCAAAGCTGGATGTGAGATGACCTGAAGACTGTTGGGTGTGGTGCTCAGTACCTGCTGACCAAGTCCCTGGGCAGAGCCCTTCACGAGGCCCCCACTCACCGGAGGACCATGCTCTGACTGTCCCCCAGACTTACCCCCTCACAGAGGGAGCCTGCCTTCCTCTGCATAAGGTCCTGGCACAGCAGGCAGACCCCCAGTCCTACGTTTCCAGGCCCCCACCGTCAGGTCCCCAGGGCACTGTGCAATGTGGAGGGGCACATGGGGGAGAATGGGGTATGCCAGCGGTGCTCACAGGTGGCCCCTCACCGGGGCAGGTGGGAAGAGAAGGGGGCCGGCCTCTGGTCAGGCCTGCCTCCAGCCGTGTCCTGGCACAGCGCTGGTGCTCTCTGAGCGTCCAGGCCCCCTCCCCCCGTGTCCTGGCACAGCGCTGGTGCGCTCTG
>PVJL010020073.1:0-12689 GCA_004026885.1 Lyroderma lyra
GATCACATTATTTCCTGATTCAACTGTAATTTCTTCCAGAAAGCCCTATTTTAAAATATCATATTTGAGTATTAGAATTCAAATATATAAGTTTAAAAGAACCCATTTAAATTTGTAGTATTTCACATTTTCACCCCCAAGTACATGCTCTTCCCACATACAATGAATTTTAGATCTATCTCTACAGTCCCAAAAGTCTAACTCATTGCTTAGAGCTTCAACTCTAAAATTTCAAGTCCAAAATTTCACCTAAATATAATGTCAGCAGATATTGGTAAACTTTAGGCATAATTCTTCCTGAGAAAAAAACTTCTCACCAGCTGTGAAACCTATGATACAAGACAAATTAGGTGCATTCAAAATGTGATGGTGGAGCAGAAATAGGATATACTTTCTTATTCTGAAAGAAAATAAATGCAAGAATTGTTAGGTCCCAAGCTTGTCAAAAACCTACAATAAAAATCTCATAAGGTATTAAAGTTGGAGAAAATTTATCTTGGGCTGAATGCCCCTTATTCTGTACCTCATGAAGTGGTGGTTTAACCTCCCAACCACACTGAGGTGACCTCTCACTTTCCAAAACTACTAGGGCAGTCTTATTATGACTCTACTGGCAGAGATCTCACACCCTGAGTTTTGGCAGAGGTTGGTTGCACCCTAAGACCGTGATTTCAGGTCGTGTTGCCTGTTAAAACTGAGGTGATGGCCTAAGACCTTCAAAGTGAAGAATAATCACTGATGACCTCTAAATCCTCTTCAAGGTCATTCCCTCTCTTCTTAAATAATAATGCATCTCCAAAGGTCATTTGTATTGTTTTGCTGTTTTATAAAATTCAAGAAATCTGACAGCATTTTAAATTTCAACCCTACCTTTTTATCCCCATTGACAGTGTGTCTTCTGGCAGTGTAATTCCATCTAAATTCCTGGCTTATTCTGAGATAGCTAATGGCACCCATTAGAAATGCCTACAATTCTTTAAAATTAAAATTGTGTATCAACAAGCTTTTTGTGCCCTCTTCTAAACAAGTCTTTTCACTTTTGGTATAATGTGGGCTAACATTTTATCAAATGTCTAAATTCTAATCAGCATTTGATTAATACTGTTATATTTGATTAATCTCTTTTCTCTCAAATTTTCCTAGAAGCAGACAGAAAGAACTAAGCCATTCCTACACTTTGCATAGATATGATCTTCGCTAAATACGTGTTTTCAGTTCCATTGCTTACAAGTTCTACCTTTCACATAACACCAAAAAACCAGTTCAGCCAAGCTCTTTAACACTTTATAATTAGGATCATTTTTGCTCCAAGAAACCATAATATGTTTCTTATTTGCATCTGAGGCCTTATTAGAATGGCTTTTAATGCTTACAGTTAAATGCTGATTGTTTTCATGAATACTTACATATTCTCTTAGAATATGGCAGCCTCCTCTATAGCTTACTGGTCTTCTTTATGAGCTTCCAACATTTCTTTATTGCGATCTTTAATGTTGCTTGCATTTACTTGAATGAGCTTCCACCTTGAAACCATTACCTTGTAACAAGACCACTTACATTATTTTAAGTACTTGTTACAGCAAAACCACACGTCTCAGAACCAAAATCTGTCTCCATTACCTAAAACTGACATCACAAAATTAATAATTGAGTTGCTTAAACTATAAAAATTTATTTTCTCACATTGTGAGGGCTAGAAAGTCTTATATGCAATTGCCAGATAAATTGATTACTGCTGGTAATCCATTCTAAAAAACAGAATCGCCTGAAACTTTGGATGTGTCTGTGTCTCAAATTATTGTTGACTACTCACTGTGATCTCACAAGGTGTAGAGAGAGAGAGTGACATTTCTTTTTCTGTTCCTTTTATTGTAATATCACAAAATCTACAGGATAATGGACCCAACCCCATGATCTTATTTAATGATAATTATTTCCTACAAGTTCTTATCCCAGTAAAGTCTAATATGTTTTAGGAATTCAACATGTGAATTATGGCTGGGGGTGGGGGGAGTATAATGTGCTTTATAGCAAATTTTTCAGTATTAAATATCTGTGAAAGAAGTTTAATAACAAGAAGAAAGTAAGTCATATTTCTTATTATCCTGACAGAAAAACAGGTTTCAGAATGCAGAGCTTACATGATGTCCTCACACTTATATCAGAGCCTCTCAGATGTGATTTTGGACCTCATATCACAGTACATCCTGGTAGCAAAGAGAGATTCATCACCCCTACTCTACTCTTCATCTTGGAAAAAGAATTTTCATTTGTTGGCTTGTATTTAAGAACTGGGAGTTACTGTTCCTGCTGTGAGGCATCAGGTACACCTGATTTGTCCTGCCAGGGAAAAAATATTGTTCCAAAATGTGACATCACCTGAGGATAACTGATTTCTTTCCTCTTGCACTTTCTGAATCGTAGCTTCCTCAGAAGATCTTGAAATTACTAAGACTTTCAGTTATTTCATGGTCAGTTATTTTGGCCCAGGTGCCACTTACACTTAATGAGGTTAGATTTTCACATCTAGTAACAAATCAAAGAAGACCTTTGAGAATAGAGCTGGTTTCTGAACCAACATGTAAAACTCTTAAAATTCATCTCTCTCAATCTTATTTAAGATTTGGGAAAAATATAAATCAAATATGTCTTTTGAACCTATTAAAGAACTAAAATTAAAAGAAAAATCTTCCACCACAATAATTTCAGACACAGGCACATCCAAAGTTTCAGGCGATTCTGCTCAACTGAAACAGAAACTGCTAAAGTCACAAGCTAGTAGGAGCAATTTTTCAGGGTAATTATTATAAATGAATGAAATATGAAGGTAGATCTCTGAGAAAAAAATTTTTTGAAGCCACATTACATACTTCTGTGGACTTTTTCTTCAGAAACATATAGGTTCACAAGGAAAACTAATATAGTTCCCTTGATAGCCCTGGCATGGTGGAGTAGAGAATTAATCACTTCAAAACCACATAGAACCCATTTCAGCAGACTGCCCAGGGTAGTAACTCATCCAGAAACTTATTGTGCATGCTGCTGTATGAGAATTTTTCCTTATTACAGTCCTAAAAGTGGGCATAGTTACCAGGGTTAGGAGAGTAAAAAAACAAGACTGTAAATGCTGTAGCCAGAGAATGAGTAGTAACAGAAGAAATGAGCTAATCATGGGTAGCATTGTGGAGGTCATAACCTTTACCCAGGATGAGAACCTTACAGGTATTTAATCATAAAAATACATAATAGATACCCAGAGATGAGCATGAGGCCAATATCATAATAATGAATAAAAATTAAAAGAGCGGTGATATACAGATATTCTGACTAGAGTAATGTAGGCATGTCCAAAGCCAACAGCAAGACAAAATTGATGACATCGGATAATTTTAAAATGTGAACCTACAGCTAGGAAACCAAGTCAGAATATTGTTCCCTGGGTCTCAGTCTTTTTTCTCCCTCTTTGGTTGGTGAAGTCAACAAAATTTATCTCATTCTCTCGGGTCTTGTTGTATATTCTGGAATATATATGAGTGTTCAACCAGACAGAGATTCAGAGGAGATGCTGGTTTTTGCAGGAAACTGGCTATAGTAGCTCTGGGTTCACTTAGCTGTTCATCTTTCTTAATGTTAGATGCTAGGTTCTGAGGCCCATAACGCAGTTGGTCAGGCAAAAAGGTAAACACCCTGATGAAATCTGATTATAAATGAACCCTGAGTCCATCATGGTGAGTTTGTCTGTAAGTAGGTTAGGTGTTTCAGACACTCTGTCAGAAGACAAGCTGATTTTGTTCACTTCCTCATTGTTTACCCGCCCACAAGGTGACTTGCCTGAACAGTCTTACCTGAGACAGTTAAGAATAGTTAGTATTCTTGTGACTTATCAGGGTTATTTTTTTCATGCCACAGAAATGAATTATGCAGGAAACATCCAGTTGCTGGATCCAATTATCAAGGAAGAGAACTAGCTGTACTCTTACAATCCTCAGAGAAATTCTTATCCCTTCAAACCTGGCATTTGCGTTTTTAAAACCTGCAAGAACAGGAAAACATAAGAGCATTTTTCTCTATATGTGTATAAATTGTGGGTGTTTTTGACTAGCTTTCCAAAAAAGGTCTACACTCAGGACTAGAGACACTTTGGGGGCACCTCCCATGTGCTCAGTGCAGGAAAAAGAGGCAAATTTACTGGCAATTTTCTTAAAAATTAGTCACAGTTTGTTTGTGTGTGCATGTGTGTACGTGTGTGTCCTTCTCTAATTTATTGAATAATAGAAGTAGAGTGGGTTGTATGTCAATGCAAAGATTCTCAGAAATGACCTCTATCCAGTAGAACCTAAAGGAGATTATCAACATCGCCAGTGCATCTAAAAGCCCCAGGAAAGGGGCATCTTTAGGGCTTATAAAACATTAATTGGAGACAGTGTACAGTGTCATTGGTGTTTAGTGAGGCCAATTCACTGTTTTCAGACATGAAGTTAATTGTGTATCAGAAGGAGCATTGTAAACACTGTAAACAGACATTTAATACTGGACTAGAAATGCTAAAGGTCAATGCTTTGTGAGCTCAGATAAGAATTTTTTGTCTGCAGGACGTAAGCTGGGCAACAGCGGAAACCCAGAATCAATGTAACATGTGCTGCAACCCAGTGTCAGGTAGAAAGGGAGTTATAGAAGAGTTTTCTCTGAGAACCTGTGGCTTCTACTTTTCAGAAAAAAACTAAAGTAAGAATAGAACAAGAAGTGCTAGAGTATTGTAATATACCCTCTTTAATAGGAACAAGGTGATAGAATAAAATATATAATAGGGTTTCAAGGACTTCAAAATCTCTTTATAGTAGAAATCTGGGTTACATGAATGGTTTCATTAATTCAAATAATCTAAACATTAGGACACACATTGACCTCAACAATATAACACTACCAAAGCCCAGAATAAGAGGTCTCAGTGTCATTCAAAGAAAATTCAAAATAAGGCACATTTTGTAATAACTAGTTTCTTAATTGAAGAAGCTCTCCCTACACAGAGTTAAGACACCTAACAGGGGTCACATATCCCCCAACAATGATTAAAACTTGAACTTTCAGTCTTCCATTGAAAATAAGCAATGTTTCAACTATCTTTTCTCAGATGGGAAAAGCCTTCTGCTATAAAGTAGTTTGTTTATGAATATGTAAATGGTCTAAGTACTTGGATACATATGGACATATCTGTGCCCTGAGAGAATTGACTTACCTCACACCCTCCTTAAAAAAATCCTGAAAGCATTGCCCTCACCATGGACTGGAACTGGAAAATTTTCTTTCTACTGAGAGTAGCTACAGGTAAGAAGTTTCTCAATCCATGCACTGATAGAATACCAGGGTCAGTCAAGAAGGATTTTACCCAGTTCTCTCTTCTCTCCACAGATGTTCATATTTATGTGTACATGGTGCAGTCTGAAGCTGCAGTGAGGGTGCCTGGGTCTTCAGTGAAGTTTTTCCACAAGGCTTCCAGATACACCTTTACAAAAACTATATACAGTGATTGTGATAGGTCACAGCACAAAGGCTTAAGTGGATAGAATGAATCCATTTTAACAATGATGGCACAAAGTATGCACTGAAGTTTCAGTACAGAGTCACCATTACCAGGCATATCTCCATGAGCACAGCCTACATAAAACCTACATAAAGCTGAGCAGTTTGAATCTGAAGACATAATCGTATACAGTGTGATTACTCACATTCTGAGAGTGTCACAACTTCCGGAGGAGAAGGCAGCTTTGCAGTGATGAAAAGATGACAAGGATTGATGAGTCAGCTGACTTACACAGAGTTTGAAATCTGAGACAAGGAGATGCTCTCATGGGAAAATCAGTAACTCAAAGAAATGTTTAAAGTGTCCAAATGTTCTACAAGAAAGATGCAGGAGAAGTCTTTCCTGACAGGACCTTATCATCAGTAATTGTCTCTGCAGAGGCCAGTTTTGGTTCTTTTCATTCTCTGAGTGAGGGATATTCATTAAGAATTATCTGGGAACACTTGGATAAAGGCAAATTCTGGGACAGGACTGTGCTGTGTTCCTACTAAGTTTTCTTACTTACTCTTATTTATGAAAAACTAAATTGTGCTTTGGGATAATTAAATATATGAAAGGCAAGGATGAACTTATACTTTGTAGTTACCCTAAAGCTCTACACACATCACATTCTGAGATGACAACCACATTTCTTGGTATCAAACTTTCAGTGAAAAGTGTGACATTGTCAAGCACAGTGTAAGACACCTGTGCAAGAGAGTTTTTTTTTCCTGCAACATTTTCCTCCTAAACCCTCTTTCACAGCCAGGAGGAAGTCATTTTTCATTAATGGTCATGGTTTTATCTACTTCTCCTAAAGTCTTATCTCCCTCTGCCTTCTTCCAGTATAAAAACTTGTGGTTAAATTAGGAGTCACAGAAATAAATCACAAAAATAACTTCATCTCATGATACCAAAATGAAGCAAGTATGCCAGAGTCCCTTCTTTCATATAACACTCACTGCTGAGTTTATGAAGCGGCTTCTTCTCTCAAGCCACAATCCTGCGGGTGGCTGTTTCTGTAGCAGTACTTGTTGTCCTCACACAACAGTGAATAGCAAGGATAGATGGTGTAAGACTCACATTTCTTCTGTGTTACTTTCTGGTCAAAACTACATCAAATTACCACACAACTGAGGCTAAAATTTACATACATTTATTTTGTCAGTTCAGGAAATTAAACAAGTTTTACTAGATGATATCAAGGTGTTGGCAGAACCATACATGCACCAGAGAGTCTCGGGGAGGGCTATGGTTTTAATACATGAGTCTAACCAAATTTATATGTTAAAATTATACCAATAAAAATGATAGTTTCAGAGGTGGTATTTTTTTGGAGGTGTAAGATAATAAGAACGGGTTCCTAATGTAAGGAAATAGTGATATTTTCAATGACTTTTCAAAGAGCTTGCTCGTCCCTTCCACTCTGTAAGTACACAGCAAGAAGGCACCAAATAAGAGCCATGAAATGAGCCCTCAACAATTGTTACAATGCTCATGTCCTGATTTAAAATTGCTACATGCAGAGATGTAGAAATTAATTATTTTTTATGATAATCTACCTAAGATGTGTAATTTTTCATAGTAGCTGAAATGAAATAAAAACAGTAAATCTGCTTATTTCTATATTACAGCTGTTAGAGGGACATTTTTAGCATCTTATTCTGTCTTCCTCCCACTATCCAGACAAAATAAACTTATCTTTTTCAATGATCAAATTGCTTTCATCTTCTACTGGAGTCTTGTTTCTTTCTGCCTCCTTGTGTTATGAACACTTGTGGTTAAATTAGGAGTCATTCAGATAATCCACAAAAACATTTCTGTCCCATTTTACCTAAATAAACCTAGTATAACAGAGTCTCAATATTTTTTTAATACTCACAGGGTCCAAGTGTGATTCAGACAACCATAGTCTACTTGGAACATTTCAAATATTCACATCCATTCCACAAAAACTACACCTAGCACATCTCAACATTTCACAAAATGCTAACATATTAAATAATAAAACAAAATCTAAAATTTATTTAAATACCACCATCTCAAAAGTTCCAATATAATTTCTAACTCAGGTATGAGTAACAATTTGGCTACAATGCACCCTGGGGTTAAATCCACATTATCAGCAGTCCTGTGACTCTAGAAAACAAGTTGTCTCCTTCTACAAAAGGAGACATTTCAATTCCAAGACAGGCAAAGTGAAAATGAGAAAGAAACCATTAGGATGAAGGAACTTTGAAATCTATCTAAGTAAGCTTCATTGGGTGTCAGGTCTTAAGTTTGAGCTTTTGTGGCTCGTGCTCAACCTCTGGGCCTGTGGCTCTGCCATGTGATCTACTTTTCTTTGTCCATTCACTCTGTTCTCAGGGGCCTGTAGTGGATGCAAAGCACTCTCATCAGTCAGTTTATCAACTGTTCCTGAATGCAGAATTAGTAGAGTTGAAAGCCTTTTTTCACTTTGTTCTTTCTTACTTAGAGTAAAGAAGTTTTTCCAACAATGGGTAAATGTGAATGGAAAGCTTAATCAAAACCACTGCAATAGGTGTATTAGAATGTCCCATCCAGCAGACGTGAGCATTGGGAACATGAAAAGGGCAGTGCAAAGTGTTAAAAGACAGTAGCCAAAACTATATTATAAGTGGGGTCAAGGGACTCCAGCATTGAGGACTGAAAGCCTAGAATCAGGCCAAAGCATAGCTTTTATTGATGGACACACAAGGAAGTAAAACTGGTTTTTCCATGATCTGTGAGTTACGTTGCCTAGCAGCCTGCTTTTTCCAAAAGTCCCCATTGTGTTCCAACGTGAATTGTGTTTCTATAAGAACATATAACCCCAAGGGTATATGTACCAAAACCATCCCAGGGGGTTGACTGAGTACCTAAGTTATTCTTGTTGGAGCATGACCAAATTGTTCTATCAGGTCACCATTGGAGCCACGTTTAACACACAGCAGCCAGGGAGTAGAAAATTAACCTCAGAAAGGATGAGGGGCTGTGCCTCACCTCTGTAGAGTCCAAGCTCTCTCCTAATGACCCCTATAGGACTGTGTCTGTCTTAGGTTGTTCCTCCCTTGAGGAATCTTACCCGTCATTGACTAACCAGCCATTCTCTGGGGCCATACAAGGTGATGTGAGGTATCCATTGCCCCCATGGCCTCCATGCTTAGCTCCTGTCTTAGGATATCATGAGGAGTGTATTAGGGGACAGATAGGTCAGTGGCTAGAAGGCAACATCAGGACAGTAGAGATGAACAGGGCCTCCCCTAAGTACAGCAAAGACAGCTATATTTAGAGTCAGGAGCATAGAAAAGGGTCTGTTGATGGGAAATAACTAAGAGGAGACATACTTTGATCAGAAGGTTCCAAAGTGTTGACATTAGAAGAGACTCATTGGATTCTGGGTAAGGGGAGAGGCTCTTTTGAGCCTGTTTCTTAATGGAGCTTTGGAAAGGAATGTGCACTTGGGACCCAGAGGAGGACCTTAGGATCCATAGAGCTCATGTCCCAGAGAAGAAAGTGAGCTAAGGTTTGGTCTCTACTCAAGGGTTTTTATCTCTATGCTCTGTAAATATTTCATGACATGCAGACAGTGCAGTTTTGTAAATGTTGTGAAAACACAAAGGTGTCCTCTCTTTTTAAAATAAACTCATAATTGTAATAACCACACTTGCCAAAGGCCATAAAATAAGATAATTTAAACTTCTATAGTCATGGCAATAACTATGAACTTAGAAGTACAATAATCTCTGTTTCATAGAGGAGTGAATTGGAATTCAATGAGGTCATTGTCACTTTTCTCAGACATTTTGTATTTAATTTATTGGACTAATTATGGTATCATTTTATTTTCTTTACACTTTTCCCTTGATATCTACATAGAAACCCCTGTGTAAATGGCACCTTGTAGTTGTTGGAAAACCACAGCCTCTGCATCAGCTTCATGACACTCTGTCTAACTTCTCAGAATCTCCAAGTCCCAGGGATGAAAATGCATCTTAAAAACATATTCATCTACTTAGGACTTTGAAGGTCAGAAAACCACAATCACCCAGGACTGAGGGAACCAATATCAATGTGTACACTGAGTTTACTTTTATTAGATCTACTTACATCTGTCTTCTTTCAGATATTGCCAAAGAAGCACATCAAATATGAAGAAATGCCAAGTATGGATAAAATAAATTTTTATGCCATTGAGTTTCTCACACACAAAAAAGGAAACCACCTCAAACCATTTTGGAAGAGGTGTTACCAGTTTATGTGGATCATTGCCCTAGGAAATCCATGGTTTATAAGTGGCATAGCCTTTCAAGAAATGCAGAAATTCAATTGAAAGTGAACTTTATCTGGGATGCCCTGTTTAGGCCATTTCTTCAGGCCTTATGAAAAAGTTGAAAACTTAGAGTGAAATGTGCCAGATTTAATAAAAAGCAGCTTTCAGAAATGGTATCAGTATCACCTAAACCATACTGAATATTCTTCATCAGCATCTAAGAATATCAAGTCAGTGAATGATGGGCACTGAGAATGCTAACACCGCTTCAAACACAACAGCATGTCAACTGTTCACAATAATTTTTGTACCTCTGCAGAGACCACAAAGATGAATTTTTAAACTAGATTATCACTGGACTTAATTATCATGAGTCTGAGTCAAATCAGGACTTCTTGAAGTAGCATAAAAAGGGAATGCCAAACCTTTATAAGTTCAAGGTGTCAAAAATGAATAGAAAAATTATGGCTACTGCTTTTTGGGATACAGAGGATATCCAGCTGATTGGTTACAAAATATAAGAATCTCACAAGAAATGGATAATAATATGCTATTCAGAAGTAGTTTAAGAAATTTTTGAAGATAAAAAGTTGAAGAGGAGTTCCCTGGTTGTGTAGTGGCTTAAGACTTCAGCGCTGGTGCTGTCAACGCTGCGGCCTGGGTTCGATTCCCAGCTGGGGAACTACCCACATAGCTCCCAGCAAATTTAAAAAAAAAAAGAAAAAGAAAAAAATATAGAAAAAAAGTTGAAGAAAATTAACCCAAGATGTGGTGATTTTACACAACCACATGACCGTGCACAAGAAAAATTTTGTGCTGACTATTCCTAATGAATGTCAGATCCAAACATTAAACCATCCTTGCTACAGCCCAGATCTGGTTTAATCTGATTATTATTCATTCCCAAATTTGAAAAAAATAGCTTTGAGGAAAAAAATTTACAGATAACAAAGATGTTAAAGCAGCAATTTGAGAGACAATTCAAGACATTTTTATTTTTAAAGTATAAATAAACTTATTGAAAGATCTGAAATGTCTACTAGAATTTGGGATAAATATATTTGAAACAGAAAAGTAATACATAGTTCTTTTTTTTAAATTCATTTTTATTGTTAGACTTATTGGGGTGACATCTGTTCGCAAGGATTACATAGGTTTCAGTCATAAAATTCTACAGTGCATTGTCAACTTGATGTATAATAAGTTCACCACCTAATGTGACTTCTCTTTCCATAACCTTATGTTTAGCTTCTTTTTATCCTTCTTTCCCTTTATTTTATGAATTTCTTGACCAACCTTTGTTGAATATAAAGTTATGTACCTATGACTTAGAATGACATTTTCAACAAATTTGCAGACTTCCTCCAGTATCTTCTTTCACTCTGAGAGCACTATACATGATCAATATTCTAATAGCACTGTCACACAGGCATGTTTTCTGCTCTTGGCACCCCAAACTCTCATCAGTATACCCCTATGCAAACCACAAATTTTATATCACATCATAGCTATGGGCTTACAATACTACAAATTACAAAATTGTCATAGTTTATCAAAAATAATGACACTCAGAATTGCCAGAATGAAAGAACATATGGAGCACTTGAATGCCCTATATAAGTCCAGGGCTATGAGACAGAAGGGGAGAGGCCAACATGAGGTTGCTGTGTCTCACAGGGATGAATGGGCCCAGTGACAAGGCCTATGTCTTCACTACCCCGGTGACAGTGCACACACAGTAAAAATACTCCTATTGAAATACACTTGTTCATGCATAAATATAGGTAATTTGTCCACTGACTTCTGTTTTCTTATCAAAGGGATGCTAGCACACAACATGTCTACAACACTCCTCTAAGCTCATACCTCTCTCTCTAAAGGCAGGAGAAGCACCATTTCTCTAATTCTTTACTCCCATTGCTCTAGGATAATACCCACAGGAAGAGGGTTCCTGGAGAATCATCAGTGCAGAGAACCCTATTGAAAGAGGGTTGTCACAGCTTTGGCTCCATCCACACACAGGGCACTTCTGAGAAATTTGTATCCTGATAGCCAATTCTGAGAGCGGATGTGTAGCCCACAGCTTAGGACTCGCTGCTCCTGCAGCACGCACTCATCTCACTATGGCAGAGACCTGTGTCCCCCATAGATATCAGGACCATGAGACACCATGCAAATTTCTCATTTCCCCCCATGGTTTGAAAAGCTGAGCATTGGACCTGGGTCTGTCACTCCTGTGCCCCCCCCCATGAACATGCTCTCCAGTAGCTGAACATCTCTTCCTATGTGTGTTCCAGTCAGAAGGGCACTCAGGAATGAGAAGGCTCCTGTTTTCTTCCTGAACTGGCTTTACATTTTTTTGGTTCTCTCCACAGGTGTTCTGTCCCAGATTACCCTGCAGGAGTCTGGTCTTGGACTGTTGAAACCTTCCCAGACACTGATAATCACCTGCTCCTTCTCTGGGTTTTCACTGAGAACTACTGGCATAGGTGTTTGCTGGATCTGTCAGCCCCCTGAGAAGATACTGGAGTGGCTCACACACCTTTGGTGAAACAATAACAATTATTACAGTCCATCCCTGAAAAGCCAGCTCACAAACTCCAAGGACAACTCCAAAAATAAAGTAGAACTAACAATGACCAGCATGGGCTCTGAAGGGACCTGGAGATCATCATGCTAAGTGAAATAAGCCAGACAGAAAAAACAAAGAACTGCATGATTTCACTCATATGCGGAATATAAAACTGAAAGCAAAGAAAAAAAGAAATGAACAAACAAATAACCCATGGACACAATCAATAGTTTAATGTTTATTTGGGGACGAGTGGGTTAGGGAGGGGAGAAAGGGGAGGGGGT
>PVJL010020074.1:0-12691 GCA_004026885.1 Lyroderma lyra
GGTGGGGAGGGGGCACAGGTAGGGGGGTGCAGCTGGGGAGAGGGTCCCCGGGAACTCCGTGCGACATCAGAGCCTGACTGACCAGCATGCGGGGGGTCCCCAGGCTGGAGCGTCTGCTCAGAAGTGAGCAAGTGAGCAAGTCAGCCCGCTGCTTCTCAGAAAGCAGTGACAGGACTTGCTGCCAGTGATGACATCCGTGCTCTCGAGTGAAATTGGAATTTTGGGACCCGCACAGCAGCTGCCAGGAGCCTCCTAGGCCTCTACGGCATGGCCGAGGTGACAGGGGTGATGTTCACAAGCAGGAGTCTCAGGAAATGTCCCCATGCGGGGAAGGTCGGTGAGCCAAGGCGGCCCCAGACGAGCGGTCCCTGATGGTGCGAAACCACGTGCGGGTGCGAGTCCGTCCGCAGTCCCACGAGCGGGGTGTCTGCGGCGCTCACGCGGGACAGCGGGGGGCGGGGGCCCTTATGCACAGGCGTCTCAGTGCCGTGTGCGAGAAGAAGCTCGGCCATCTGAGAAGCCTCTAGAAATGCGGCTTTTGCCAGCTACACACCTGCGTGTGGCCTGACTTCCTTCACGGGCTGCGGCCAAAACAGCGCGTCACGACACGTCGCTTGTAGAGGCGGATGTGACAGCCCGGCCGCCTGCGTGTCGCGACACACTCTTCTCACCGTTCCATTTTAGCTTGAACTCTTTCACGAAATTAGAATTTTAAAAAGCTGCTTTATGGAGGTGTGATTATACACAGCACCACGAAGGCACCACATTACCTGTAGGTTTGAAGAGTCGTCCTCCCACTGGGTACATTTGACATTTTGACACTGTTGCATGGAGCCACCGTTGTACGAATACAGCACTGTTTAGACACTTGACTGTCGATGGGTATTTGTGTTGGATCCCTTTGGGGCTCTTATTAACAAAGCTGATAGGCTTTGTTCACATCCAGTCTCTTATGAATCTAGCCTTTAAAATTACATATTCAAATTGGTCATTACTTATATAAAGGAAAGCTATTTTGAAACAATTTTCCATGTGGTATGCAGGAATTTTAAGGAATATTTTTAGTTTTAATAGCATTTCAGATAATGCACTTCAATTTTCCATGCTGACAATAAGAAAACCTTATTATGTCAGTTAGAACATTCCAAAAAAATAATGGAATGCTAGCCATGACTCTTGTCCCATCTGTACGTTGAGGTCCTATCTCCTCGTGCCTCACAATGTGACCTTATTTGGAGATAGGCTTTACAAAGATAATCAAATTCAAATGAGGTCATTAGGGTGGGAAGTATTCCAGGGTGACTGGTGTCCCTATGAAAAGGGGACGTCTGTGTGCACAGACACGCACACGGGAAGGAGGCCATGTGCACATGAACAAGGCCATCTGCACGCCCAGGCGACACCTGGTACAGATCCTGCCCTCAGCCAACCCTGTCGGCACTCTGGTTTCAGGCTTCGGGCCTCAGGAGCTGTGAGAGGGTGCACTCCCGTTGTTGCATTTACGCCTCTCAGCCTGGGCACTCGCGGCGGCCTTAGCAAACTAATTCATGTGACAAATCACCTCAAAACATCGTGGTTGGAACAACCACTCTCTCATGTGTCCATGGCACTGTGGGGCTATGGGGTGGGCTGGCTTAGCTGGCCTGTCCTTTGCTAATGTCACCCAGGACCCCTCACATGGCTATGGTGACCTGCAATGCGACCAGGGCAGTGGCCTAAGATGGCCCCACATAGATGTCTAAGGTTGGGGCTGGCCGTCTGCGGACACAGCTCATCTCTGCTCCGTGTGGCCTGGCGTCCTGCTGCAGGGGGACCACACTTTTTCACAGGGTGCTCTCAGAACGGCACGTCCCGGTGACAGGGACTACAGGGCCTCTGGGATTCCCGGCTTGGGCTCACTTCCATTGTCAGCACCTGTCACAAGTGCAGCCTGTTCTCTGAGATGGGGACGCAGACTCCACCACTTATGGGACAAGTGGCCAAGTGACACTTTGAAGGAATGTGCGCACGGGTAGGGCGAATGGGTGGCCATCTTTGGCAGTTGGCCATCTGACTTTAATGGGACTGTCTAATGATTTGTTGTTAGCATAATGTTTGCTGGATGTTTCTAATATTCGTAATTTTATAAAACTTAATTCTACTCCCCAGTTACTTAGACTTTTGATGCGAAGTGGATGTGCAATTTTAGCAAATGTCGTCTTTGGCATCCGTGCAGATGGCCGTGTTTTTCCCGTTTAATCTTTCAATCTGAGGAGCTGCCGTGCCGGGATTCCTGACGGGCTGCTTCCGTCTTCTACAGGGTCTTCCCTCCGCACTGAGGTCTGACATCGCTGCGTCCATTCGAGGCCATGGCCTCTTGGCTAAGCCAGATGGAGTGCGGGAGGTGACATGGTCTTCCCCCTTCTCCCGCGCCACCCCTCCGGCTTCCCTCGCCCACTGTGGACCTTCCTCATCTCCTCTTCCTCGTTACCCAGCGAAGGATGTTTGTGAGAAAAGCACTTTTCTCACGGCCGCCCCTGCGCGTCTGGAGGCCAGGGACCTTCTCTCCGCTGTCGGTAATGAGCAGACCCCTCGGCGACCTCAGCCTCCAGGAGGAGGGGCCCCCAGGCCCACGCGAGCGGGCATCTTGGCTCCCGGGTTTTATGCCTCCCTTATGATTTGACTGTTTTCAAACTTTCACCGGAGAAGGATTGGGCGCCAGATAATAAAACTTCCATCTCTCTTTCCCTCTCCCTCCCTCTCGTGGTCTAACCACGGCTGCAGCTTCAGTGAAAGAGCAGGATATTGTCCCATGGCCGTGCGTCACGGCAGTGGCAGAGGCAAAGCCTTCTGAAAGGGGCAGGCCTGGGGCTCCGCACGCCCTTGACCCCGAACGGCAGCAGAGGCCCGGGAAGGTGTGCGTGTGCTGCTGAGGGTCCCGGGGGCGAAGCAAGCCTGGAACCCCGGCGTCCTGGTTCCACGGGGGCCCGCTGGTGAGCGTCGGCTGGGCCGGGAGACGTCAATTGAAGGTGGATTTGGGGGCCACCCGCCATGAGCTCACGGGCCTGTGGGGGAGTCAGGCGGCAAGAGAAGGAACCGAGAGAACGTTCTGGAGAACGGGAGGCCGGCGCTGCAGCTGGAGGGGTCCGCCTGGAAGGGCGTGGGCAGCGCCGGAGGCCGGCCGGTTCGTCCTCGGCTGCGGGTCAGGCTGACACCCGGCCTCCTGGGTGCCGCTTTGGAGCTGACTGCGCCCCGCAGGCCGGGAAGCGCTCCAAGTGCCGCTGAATTTCTGCGCGGCCGCGTTCAGGTTTCCAAACGAAAAGCTCACGGGCAAGGTCGAGTTTTAACGCGGCGTCTGGTGGGAGGCATTTCGCGTGCGTTTGGGGAGGAGCCTGCCGTCTCCTGCAGGCGAGGAACGGCGGTGCCACTGCGCTGTGCACCCTCACTCTCATCCTGTCCGGCCGTCCAGCAACGAGGCAAACGTCAGCTACACGATGTCCTCCCGGGCAGGGGGGTCCAAGTGTTCCGGAATCTGCGTGTCTTCAGATACGGGGCGGCCTTCCTAACCAGACTGGGGTGAAATGGCGTTTATCCGGGAACTGTGCATTTACTGGGGGGCCACCAGATGAGGGGACACCTCCTACTTGTGCCCTTGACCTTGTCGACTTCAACAGCGGGTGAGGAGGTCAGTTGGATCATCTCATTGGGTCATTTCAGCTGCCTCTTGTTTAAATGAATAGAATTCCACCTTAGAGCCCCCCTGGGCTTACGGAGCAATTGGGCCCGGGGCCCGGAGAGCTGCCCCCGCCTCCCGCCCACCGCCCTTAGCATTGCCGCCTGGCGTGGGTGTGGCACGTTTGTCACAGCTGGTGACCCGACGCCGACCCGTTACTATTGACTCAGGCCCGCGCTCTTCGTGCTGTACATTCTGTGGGCTTCGGCGAAGGCCTGTGTCACATGGCCACCCTCACAGTGTGTCACACAGGACAGTCTCCCCACCCTAATCGCCCCCCTTTTAGGAGCCCTGTTGCAAGTGTCCATACTTGCTCTGTCCGTCTGTCCTTCCAGTGATCGTTTGCCTCAGGGTCCTGGTCCCCCCAATCCTAATATCTCTGCTTTGGTCCTGTCCCTCTCCTGGTTCTTGCGTGTTAGATGATGGCACACTGCCCCCCAGTTATTTAGAAGCTCACGTTTGGCATGACCTTGATTGCTCGGCCGTCCACCCACACTTCTGTGCTGCCCGCGATCACCTCTGAGTCTTACGTAACGAACCGGTGCGTCCTCGGTGCCCCCGCCCCGGGCCGTGTCCCCGGGGCTCACTTCCCACGCAGGATGCCGCCAGGAGGAGCCGTCCCTCAGTGTCTCCTCGGAGGAGGGCACATCGCTGATTTCGGATGCTCTGTCACCGGCAGTGTTGGAGCCCACGTTAGAGAGGCGGGGACGTCAGAGCATCGCCCCGAGCCCCCGGGCCGGTGGAGGACGCACACCACCTCCTGCGCGTTGGGTGGACGTGGTTGCACTGTTTTCCCAGACGCAGGGAAGTCTGGCCGGGCCTGGGTTTATGCTTGAAGGGCACACAGGGGCCAGGTCTGGCTATGTTGCCCCTCTCAGCACGGGGCACCGGGGGGACTTGAAACCCAGTCTGCTGTGCCCTGGGCCTGAGGGTCCCTGCCGGCGACCCAGGGGTCAGGCCTGGCACCAGCAGGGATTCGTGTCGTTGGCCAGCTCCCCATGGTCCCTGCAGCGCTTCCTTTTCCCCCTGGTGGTCTTGCCCCTAGAAATGCATTTCATCTTGTTAACCCCCCAGGCCCCGCAGCGTCTGGAGGCCGGTGAGGCTGAGCCGACGACGGGGCTCAGCGCCCATCACCCACACCCCCAGCGCCTCTGTGGGGGACAGAGCCAAGCCCAGGTGCGTCGCGAAGGTGCCCGGCGAGGAGACCATCTGTTTGCTCATCCGAGTGACACCGGGCAGCGGTGCCTTCCTGTGACCCAGCTATCATGCTCCATGGGGCCTGTGCAGCCCCGATCAGCAGCGGGTACAGCGACGAGCAGGCAGGGGCCCACGGCAAAGAGCCCTGAGCCGGGGCCTCGCGTCCCGAATGCACATGGAGGTGCCTGGAGCCATCAGAATTCCGAGGGGGCAGACGGGCCATCGCTTCACTCCTGGGGTGAAATTTTGGGCCCCACCAGGATGGAAGCAGCTTGGCAGGGCATGTGGGGGAAGAGGCATCTGGGCAGGACTGCAGGGGAGAGGTGGGGGGGCAGAGTCTGGGGGAGACAGAAGACACGTTGAGATCTCTAAGAAAACACACTTCTAAGACGTTCCTAAGGTGGGGATGAGATTTTGGGGGGTGTATGATTGCTGCCCACTGGCATCTGGAGTGATGGCTGAAATCAGGACTCATGTTCTTCCCATCCCCTCAGTTCAGACGTTCTAACAACCTTAGGAAAGTGGAAAACAGTATGGCATTCCCTGAAAAAATTCGGAATAGGAAGACTGTAAGATCCAACGATGGCACGTGCGGGTTTATACCCAAAAGAATGGGAAGCAAGGACTTGCAGAAATATTCCTGCATCCATATCCATTATTCCCAATAACCAGGAGGTGGGAGCAGCCCAAGGTCCACCTGCCGATGAACCGACTCTCCCAGTGCGTCCAGCCCCACCCTGGAGTGCTGTTCATCCTTGAAAAGGAGGGATGTTCCGGCTCGTGCAGCAATGTGGACGAACCATGGGGAAACCGGGCACAACAAAACCAACAGAACTCCACTTAGGCGAGGTGCCTGGAGTAGTCGAGCTCACAGGGACAGACAGCAGCCTAGTGGTCATCCGGTTCCGGGGGACAGGGAAATGGGGGCTTGCTCTTTGCTGACTAGAGAGTTTTCATTTTGCAAAATGAAAAGCACCCGAAGACGGTCGGTGGCAAGGGTCCCGCAGCCATGTGTGTGAATTGTGCCCGAGAGCTGTGTACTTAAGAATGACTAGAATGGTCCATTTTATGTGATGCGTATTTTACTATGATTTTTAAAAAGCATTGTGAATATGGATATAACTCATTAAAAGTTCTAAACTTTTTCAAAAAATTGGAACTGAACTTTTACTAAATGTAATGCCATTGAAAAAGGCAAACCACATTAGGTGGCAGAGGTGGCAGTTTTATCTAGTTTCGTTTAAAAACGCCTTTGCAAAAGGCAGTGGGTGACTATAGGCTGTCCGTGGTGGGCTGTGCCCGCGGGTCACATTCAGGTCTCCTTCATGGCTTTCTCCTTGAACTAGGGACGAGTTTCTCATGGCAACGGCAGAGACACAAAGGGTCACAGCCAGCTGCACTAAGACAGCCCCTGCACATGTCACATCCACTAACATTCCATTCACCAAAGCAAGTCACACGGCCAAGACCAAAATAATAGGCAGGGGAAGAACACTCCTCCAGCAGATGGAGGAGACTGCAGACTACCACGGCAATGGCTGTGTGTGTATAAGCCCCGCAACAGAGATTTCTAGCAAAATTTAAAAATCAGGTAAAATGATCGGTAGTGAGCACAAATCTATTGAAATATGATAATGGAGTATACAGAACACGACAAATATCGCAAACACTGACATGGAGAATAAGTGTCACCATCGGGGCATAGATTGTGATGGAGAGGGGAGAGGTATAAATGTATGTGTGGTTCATTTTTCAATGGATGCTCTTAAATATAATCATCAAGCAAAGATGATACGTGAAGTAAAGGTCTAAATATATGAAGGTTATGTGTAACTCCAAAAGCATTAAGAAGCAACATAACTACTTAAAATTCCAAGAAGTGAAAACTATACAGAATGCATACTCTGATCAAAATGAAATAAAACTAAACATTTCATATCACCTGATATTTAAAAATTCTCTCTTCAAAACCAGTTGAAGAGGAAATTGTAACCAAAATTACCTGGAAAATTGTAAGAATTACGTATCAACACTTATAAGCAGCTAAATCAAAATTCATGACTTTCAATATGTTATGAAACAAGAAAGGCTGAAAAAAATAAATGAATGATCATTTAAATGATGAAGTATAAAAACAAATAATAAGTAAGACAAATTAAATGAGAATGAAATAAGAATAAAATTAGAAACTAATGTAATAGAAATAGAAAACCAGTAGAACTGATAAATTACTTCAAGAGGTGGTTCTTTGCAGCGGGGAGTAGCTAACATGATTAAGAGAGAAGGGTGGGTGCTTAAATATCAAAACTCAGAAATGAGATTGAAAACTGAGAGCAAACTAAATGTCATTAAAGTAATTGTTATAATAAGAATATACTTTAACACACGCACGAATACTTAGATGGAGTAGATGATTTCTTGGAAAACACTAATTTCCTAACTTAGGCCCTAGATATGGTGGTAAGATGTCTACAGTGTTCTCCTAAGCTGTCCCCCCCGCAAGCCTGGAACCCGAACGTAGGAGGAAGTACCACCCCCGCGATGTTTTGTGTGTCGTTCAGTGGCATGGTGGACCGGGGGGCTGTGTGCATGGACTTTTCTAGTCACATGAGCCCTGACAGAGGTGAACTTTCTCCGGCTGGTAGCCGAAGAGAAAGTCAGAAAGGTTGGGAGTGTCACCGGATTGGAAATGGAGGGCCATGTGACAAGGGGTGTGGGAGTGGACCTGCACTGACAGCCAGCAAAGGAATGGGGTCTTCGGTCCTGCCACCGCAAGGCCTGGACCCCCTGGTGTGCTCAGAAGCAGATTCTTCGCTAGAGCCCAGCCGGGAGCCCAGGCCAGCTGACACGCTGGGCTCAGCTTGGCACACGCAGCGCCGAGCGGTGGGAGACTCGGTGGACGGTGGTGTAGGCTGCCCCGTTTGCAGGCGTTGGGGCGGCAGGGAAGGCAAATGCACGTACAGAGCGTTGGAGGAGATGCGTTTCCGTGGAGGAAAGGATCCCCAATCCATCGCAGAGGCACATTTTGTCAAAACTTCAAATACGCGTCCCTGCAATTCTTTATTGAAACTAGAACATCACAGGAAACACAACGTGCCGAACCCCGTAAGTACGGTCTCAGGTATGACTGCTGATGCAACAAGGTGAAATCAAGTATTAGCAATCGATTCCACAGGATAGTACAAAAATCTAAAGTTACTACCATCAAAAATGGTTTATTTTTTTCTAGGACTGCATGGGTAATTTGATATCAGGAAATTCATTACTATCATTCAAGATATTAATTGATCAAAGAAGAACGATCATATGACTTTCTCCACGGGTGACAGAATACATACGCTGCGGAAGTAGCATCCCGTCTTGAGAACACAAAGACTTCTTAATGAACTAGGAACCGACGGAAGGCCTTCCGCGACGGAAGACAGAAAGCTGGCATCCAGCAGTGGGAAGAGCACTAGAAACGTCTGCCGTGCAGCCAGGAGAAGCGGGAGGGTGAGGGGGCCCACGGTAAATCCGCGCGCACGAACCGGGCCGTGGCGGCTGCCGGTACGCGCACGGGCCGCTCCGAAGGGCCCCCTGTAGAACCGGGGGTCCGGGACGGGAAGAGACGAGTTTTGTTCAGCGTCCTCGCGTGCTGCTGGGACCCTGTGAGCACGTGCTTAGATGGTACAACCCCGGCCCCTCTGCCGTTGCCATGCGTGGTCCTGATGCCTGCAATCAGGACAGAAACAGCGCATCTTTGCTCGCAGGTCGGCCTGCACGTGTTTGGTTTCGCACGGGGGTGCCTGGGAGCACGTGCACCTTGTGCTGAGAGGTGCTTGCTCTGAGCACCCTGGTCATGGAATCCAGGTAAGGGAGATTCAGAGAGAGACCCCCAGGCAGGCTTGGAAAGCTGGGCGCACCTGCCATCAGCTGCACGGCGGGGAGCCTGCTGGGGCGGGGGGGGCCGGGGGGGCAGAACTCTCTGTACCCGGGGTCCCGGAGGTCCGTGCTCGCTCCAGACACAAGGAAGCCCTGGGGTGCAACTGTGACTGATCCATTCCTCCGTCAAATAAGGCACGCAGGGCAGGAGGACTGCGGCTGGGAGGGAAGGTCCGTCGCCCTGCCCTGGACCGCACACGTCCAGGCGTTGCCAAGACCCACCTGGACAGTGAGGTCTCCGAAGGAACTTCAGGGAACAACCGTTTGGGCCCAGCAGACTCGGGTTGTAAATGGCCCCCTGCTTTGAGGGTCAGAGGCTCTGAGGGCAGGAGACGGGGGTCACAGCCCAGGCAGAGAGAGAGAGGGAGCTCGCCCTTCCTCCTCCTCCTCCTCCTCGTTTTACTGGGAAACTCCACCGACGAAATGGGGCCCACCGCATCGGGGAGTGACACTGGCTTTACTCAGTTCACCAGTTCAAACGTGAGTATCTCCCAGCAACACCCCAGAAACAGTGTCCCACCAGCTCGGTGGCCCTCCCTCAACCCAGTGAAACTGACCCTTAAAATTCACCGTCACAGAAACGGGATTATTTCAGATGAGCAAAGCACACGGAGAGCGGTGCCACAGACACTGCGAAATCACCAGCCAGCTGGAGGGGCAAAGGACCACAAAGGTGGGGGAAGCCCCTGGGGTCCCCTTCGGTCTGGTTTCCCGCCGCCGCGCCCCAGCGGCAGGCGCTGCTTAAAGACCGATTGTGGCGAATTCCCGGGACAGAAGGTGCAGCCAGCCGCGCACGGGGGCACCGGAACCCCAGATGTCAACGGGGCAGATCTTATGCACCCCAGTACTGTCTCCACACTGAAACGCACATTCCCGTCTGCACTGGGCGCGAAGGGAGCTGCTTTTCTATCTCACCCACGAGGCACCCTCCACGCCCTGGGACGCCGGCCAGCTGACCAGACGTGTCCTTGGAGGAAGCCTCCCGGCGCCAGCCGCTTCACTTCGGCTGGGAGTTTTAACAGGCGCAATGTGGTGTTCCCCATGGAAGCACGGCCTCTCCTTGCACTTGGTGGCTGGTAATTTCCACAGGTCAGTGTGCTTTGCACCAAAGAGAGCCACGTAATGACCCTGCACCAGGCTGTAAGGCACTGTACCAACTCAAGAACGTGACTGCTGCTGCGTTGTGCTTGGTTCGTAGTTGCGATCCTGAGTCACTATGCTGCAAATCCGTGAAATTATTTACACAGAAATAATCATACCCAATGTAGTTACATTCAGAGCCGTACCGATGCACTAAATACACACACACACACACACACACACACACACACACACGTATGTTATCTTGTTTTCTCTTTCCCTGACTCATTTCTTTCCTTGCAGACCTCGAGTCACTTAACTGCTTGTCTTTGGAGACTTCTTTTTTTTTTAATCACATTTTAAGAAGATGTACATCATCGGCATCACAGGAAATCAGACCACCCCCAGCTAGCCGCCGTCAGCACGCGCACGTGGACGTGTGGGTTCTCAGCCCCGCCACGGCCATCTACCTGCCACTCAGCGCCAAGCCCAGAGACTCACCCAGGGAAAAGCACCGAGCAAATCACCTCTACCTGGAGGGGGGTCGAGCTCAGCAGGAAACCTTTAAAGCTTTGCGGCCCACCCGGTCGGCCCCCGGCGAGGGGCAGGGAGCGTGCCGTCCGGGTGGGTCGTGCTTGCTGTCGCGGCCCGCGTGCAGGAGGGACGCGGGAGACGGTGGGAGAGCGAACGGCCCCTTTCCTGAGGACAACTTCCGCTCTGGAGGTCATCTACTTGCCAAACTCAAGGACGACTGTCCTCACTCCGACGGCTCCTGGTCGTTAGTGTCTGCAAAGTGTGTGCATCTTCCTTTCCACTGTGTTATCTGTTTTTCAAGGTCAAAACGCGCAGATCTTGTTTCTGCCCCAAGACACATGCTTTGTCCCAGCGAAACGGGGGTGGGGGACTGAGGTGCCTGACGTGACAAGGAAAGGGCCCTCTCCAGGCAAGCTGCGCGCTCTGCCCAGCTTTGCGATTGTTTCTGGGGACTCGGGTCGGACCTCCTCATCTCGCCCTTTCTTCAGTGGCTTGGAACAGGTGACCTCCTCTGTCACCGGGATGGAGACACCCCCCAGACCTCACCGGCGTAGCATTAGGGGATCTGAGCTTGGCCCGAAGAGCCGCGGGGTCTTCCACACTCAGCCATTTGGTGCCAAAGGGCGTTGCCCCTCCTCGGTGGCCTCCCAGGCGGCTCTGAGGAGGCGGGCGCCTTTGGAACCTCAGCGGACATGGGCCCGTGGACACATCGTCTTTCTCTCCCCAGCAGACTGTCTATACCAGGGCCGGCACGCAGCTGTCCTTGTACACGACCACTGCCACCGCTCAGTGACCGCCTGGAGGGCTGTGCTGGGAAGAAGTCTAAGGTTACATCTTGGCTCAGACAAAGAGCGTGCTGCTATCGGTGAACGATGTCTGCTTCGGGCAGAAAGGGCAGGAGGACATCAGGAAGTCCCCACCCTTAGGCCACCCTGCTGGCGCTTCAATGCAGCTTGGAACCACCATCTTCTTTGTCCCTCTCCAGGTGTATCGTCACCTTGCTGAGGTCAGAAACCAAGACGTAGACTTCGTTAAGCCCCCAGCCCCCAGCACAGTGCTTGGCACGTAGCAGGGACGGACTTAAATAGAGCCAGGGTTCCTGCCTGTGAGCCCTGAGCCCTTTGGCTTCTCTCCTCCCTTCATGGCTGAGAGCCCCAGGCACGTGAACGGAGCTGCCTCCATCTCCATTTTGACTTTCTGCCAACCTTCGTTTGCCTTGAACTTGCCTTGTTCTGTCCCCGACAGGTTAGAGGCCTCTCCGATTAGGGTGCACGGTGCATCTAAGGGCGTTGTGCACAGGTTAACTTTCTAGGAGAAATTCTCTAAACTGGGTAGAAATAGTAGAGTGAGCAATCTGGGGAAACACCCCCTGAAAACTCGTGCACACACTAGGAGAGTTTTTAATGAGGCTGGTGAATTGAGCCTGTGGAATGGGATGCTAATGAAGTGCAATGCTCAGTCTGGATTTAGCAGAAATAACGATCCAAAACCCTTCCCCATGTTGTTGTTAAGAAGGAATTGACTCTCATACCAATTTCAACAAAGAAATTCTCTTAATGATCCTCCCATAGTTAACCATCGTTCACAGATGACTTAGCTAAATGACTCGATGGAGTTTGATTCTCCCCAGAACTTCCCTGGGCAGGACCACTGACCAGCTGTCACCTCTCTCCTGTCCTTTCTGGTTTGCTAAGAATCGGCCAGATGGTTCAAGCGCACATTTACACCCATACCAGCCGGAAGGTGGGGGAGGCAGGCCTGTATTGTACTATCTCTTGGAAGGAGTCGTACTCGTGCTCAAAGGCTTTGGCGTGGCTACGTGTGTCAGGAAGTGACAGTTAATGCTAAAATGGGTTCATCAGATTTAGCGGATTGCCATCCAAGTTTGATCAAATGTCAGGGTTTTCTCACTATGCCTCACATCGGCAGGACGAGAAGATTATCGAGAGGAAAATGTGTAGAATATGTCTGTGTTGATCCCGGGACACAAAGGGAGTCGTTTCCCAGGCAACGGGGATGTCTTTGTATTCGCCAGGTTCAGGGTGCCTTACCAGCCTGGACCCTTTCCTGTCTGGACCCGTGGGTTTCGTGGGCAGCAGCCACACCTGCTTTGCTGGGAGAAGGGCAGGCTATCCCGGCTGAGCGGGCCTGGGGTCCCAGCCGTCCCAGCTGTCCATCCTCGGGCCTGGGGTCCCAGCCGTCCCAGCTGTCCATCCTCGGGCCTGGGGTCCCAGCCGTCCCAGCTGT
>PVJL010020075.1:0-12688 GCA_004026885.1 Lyroderma lyra
ATCTGATTCCTTGGAGAAGTTGTGGGGAAATGGAAGGAACAATAAAGCTGTAGAAGGAGGCAAGAGCTGGATGAGTCTGAATATTAATCTCTCACTTTCACAAACTCCTATGTGCAGGGACCCCTGTGCCAGGTGGGGACAATGACACACAAAACACCTCCTGCTGCTGTCAGAGACAAAGGACACCCAGAGGAGAATGAGACCAGGGCTCATAATAAGAACAGAAACACCCATACTCCTCTATAGAATCAAAGAGACAACAAATAAACACCTGAAACATGGGGGCTAAGGGCCGGACCCAGGCCTGAGCCCAGGCTGACGCAGCCACACGAAGTCCTCACTAACAAGGCCTGGGTGATGTTCAGTCCTGTGATCACAGGTCCTGGAGGGACAAGCTTCTACTGAAGTCACAGGGACAAAGGAGCAGAAAGGTGACGCAGCCAAGGAGTGACCACGTCAAAGCCCATGATGCACTGATCACCGACTGGGGACAGGCCCCGACCACACTGGGTCCTCACAGCCTCTCCTGTCCCCACGTGACATGGACTCAGCACAGCACATGGATTCTGGAAGGTTCTCAGTTCTTCAATTTATTTCCTCTGTCAAACTTTAGGATCTTCTCGTTTAATTAACCCATCAACTCTTCATGGCAAGAATTGAAAAACAAATTCACATCCAGATTCTTATTTCCATAAGGCAGTAAGAGGTTGCAGGTCAGTGCAACATGAAGTAAAGACAGAGATGGGGACAGACTGGCCTCTGCTGGAGCAGGACGGTGGGTCAAGGAGGAGACTCAGGGCAGTGTGGGGAGGGGGCATGGTGGGCAGGGGCGGCCAGTCTCCCACCTCCTCACATTATGCTGATAGGAACACAGACACATTTGCATGCCCTTTGCAGAAAGAGAGATCAGAGGTTCTGAAATCAGAGTCAGGTTGTGAACAAATCTTGCATCACCCAGTCCCCACCAGGCAGCTGGCTCATGCTGTAGAAGAAAATAATCAAGAACAAATTCAGGTCCATCCCTGTGAATGGTGACATTCTCAACAGTCCACCACATGCTCAAAATGTCGCAAAGAGCCCCCATTACCCAGTCCTGTCCCCTCTGCCCACTTCAGGCCCTCCAGAGTCTCACCTTTAGAAATTGTGAGAGACACATCAGAGCCCTGGGAACTGTCACAGCCTGGGGTAGAACAAAACAGGACATGGTCAGAGCCCACAAGAGATGTGGCTAATGGACAAATTAAGGGGGTGGG
The DNA here is from genome assembly GCA_004026885.1 of Lyroderma lyra. Lineage (NCBI taxonomy): Eukaryota > Metazoa > Chordata > Mammalia > Chiroptera > Megadermatidae > Lyroderma > Lyroderma lyra. Next base: position 1,254 of record PVJL010020075.1, read on the forward strand.
TGAGCTGCCCCTGTGGGTTCCCGTCTACACTATCCAAGGGTCTCAGGGATCAATCTCCACTCCCTTCCATACGTACTTGCAGGTTGAGCATGGTTCCCTGGTTTTCCACCTGTTGGAAGACAACATCATGGGAGAAGCGAGGGAGGAGGCAAGGCCATGAGGTCCTAAAGAAACCCCCTAGTCCTGGACCCCAGAGAAGTTTCCAGAACTGTGACTATAGACTCAGCACAGAATCAGCAAACATGAATAAAATACACATGTAGGAATGGACCAACCACATTCCCGGAGGTCTGTCATCAGCAGGGACCTGACCCTCTGACTGGTAACTGCTGGGAGGTAGGTCCCCATCACCAGAATCATCAAGGTGATAAAGCTGTCCTTCATTTTTACACGTGCATTAATATAGTGTTAGCAAATAGGCCCCAGACTGGGAAGGTACACGTGTGTGGATGGTACTTCCCATTAAGGCGGTAACACACTCTTGTACCTGGGGCTAGAAACCCCCCAGTGAGACAAAAATTTTCAGAGCCCACTCCCTTCCCTACCTGAGCGATTCCTCCTCCACACCACAGCCCCAGTGACCGCAGCTCCAAGGAGGACCAGCACAGCAGTGATGACCACAGTGGGGACGGTGGGCTGACGCGGTGGCTCTGGGAAGGGAAGGAGCACAGACCTCAGACTTGAGTCCCAACCTTGCTGAAGGTGTCCACAGGGCTTCTGCTGTATCTGAAAAGAAGCTTCACCCCTTAACCCCCTCCTCACCCCATCTCAGGGTGAGGGGCTCAGGCAGCCCCTCATGCTGCACATGGCACGTGTATCTCTACTCCTCTCCAGAAGGCACCACCACAACCGCCCACTTCTGGAATGTCCCGTCCCCTGCAGGCCTGGTGTCCACGAGCTCTGTGTCCTGGGTCAAGTCCTCCCCGTCATGCTGCCAGGTCAGGGTGATGTCCGCAGGGTAGAAGCCCAAGGCCCAGCACCTCAGGGTGACCTCACGGTCAGAGATGGGGTGGTGGGTCACATGTGTCTTTGGTGGATCTGAGGAGAAGGGTCAGAAAATTCAGGAACTTTGTATCCCTCACGGGACACTCCAGCAGCTCTCATGTGACTGTCCTGAGAATGGACCGGACAAGTGGGTGAGGAAAGGAAGCACAAAACCCAGGCTCCAAATTGGACATAGGCATACGGGATAATTTCCTATTCTTTAGAAAGTTCTAGAGTCAGTTTTAGACAGCCCAGGAAAGACAAAAGGGATTCCTGGTCCTGACCTGGGGGGAGGCCAAGTGACTCAGAAAAGCTGGGGTCAGACCTCGGTCACACTGGGTGTGGGGCAGAGGATAAGGCCTGAGAGAGACAGTCCCCCAGGTTCCCAGAGCAGCTGCCAGAGTCAAAGGGAACCGGGATCAGTGATTTCAGGGCTGTTCGCCCCGTCCATCCCCTGCGGGGCTGCACCCTTAATCGTCCCTGAGAGAAGGGGGGCCCTCAGGGGGAGTCCCTCTCTGGTACCGGATCTGAAGCCCAGGCGGACTTAATCGGGTGTTGCTCCCATTTCCTCCCCTCCTGTAGGAGCCCCAGCCCCAGGGGACATGGGGAGGCCCCGCGGCCCTCGTACCTGCGCGCTGCAGCGTCTCCTTCCCGTGCTCCAGGAATCTGAGGAGCGGCTCCACGCACAGGCCCTCAAAGGAGCCCCTGGAGCCCTCCGCCGCACTCGCCGCCTCCCACTTGCGCCGTGTGATCTGCGCCGCCCAGTCGGCCGCGGTCCAGGAGCGCAGGTCCTCGTTCAGGGCGATGTAATCGTGACCGTCGTAGGCGACCTGTGTGTACCCGCGGAGGAGGCGCCCGTCCGGCCCCACGTCGCAACCACAGAGCCACTGGATAGTGTGAGACCCTGACCCCGCCCGGCGGTCAGCGCCGTCCGGTCACCCCGTGGTCACCCCGTCCCGCCTGGCAGCGAAGACGCCCGAAGTGACAATGACAGCGGGTGAGAGTCCCCGCGACTCCTCCCGGGTTGGGGACCGGGCGGGTCCCGCAGCCTCGGGGTGAAGCTCGAACCCGGACTCTCGGGGCAACCCCGGCCCGTCCGTGGGGATGGGGGTCGTGACCGTGACCGGGGCCCGGGGCACGTCGCTCACCGGCCTCGCTCTGGTTGTAGTAGCCGCGAATGTCGTTCAGGTTCACTCGGAGAGTCTGTGCGTGTGACTTTGCGCGTCTCATCTGGCGGTCCCAGTACCCCGGCATCTCCTGCTCCACCCACGGCCCCTCCATCCACGCCGCCAGCGGCTCCACCCTAGGACTCGCGGCGTCGCTGTCGAACCGCTCGAACTCCGTGCAGTCCACGTAGCCGACGGTGATGAAGCGGGGCTCCCCTTGGCCTGGCCGGGACCAGGCGGTGTAGAAATACGTCAGGGAGTGGGGGCCTGGGGGCGGGGAGGGAATGAGACTCGGGGGACCCTTCTCCCGGTGCGGGTCCCAGATCCCATGTGGATGGGCCGGGAGGGACGAGGGGACCAAGGTGTCCGGGAGACGGAAAAGGGGGCGGCGGGACGGGGACGGGAGGGAGCGGGAGACCAGGAGGGTCAGGGCGGGGCAGCGCGAGGCAGGGTCTGGAGTCTGGGTCTGGGACCGTGAAGACGCGCCTTCCCCGGGGATCTTGGACCCCTGTGGCCGGTCCCCTGGCTCCTGCGGCATAGAAGACGTTCCCTCCCGATCCCGAACTCACGTGCCCAGATCTCGGTTAGGGTCAGGACCCCCAAGAGCAGCAGAAGGAGGGTTCGCTGGGCCATGACCCACATCCTCGAGATCGTGGGAGACCCTGACTCTTGGCGGGTCCGTGGAAACTTTATAACCGGGAACCGCGGGACACTGATTGGCTTCCCTAGAAACCGGACACGAAATGGGAGTGGGAACTGGGGCCTCGTCATGAGTATCCGGACAGGAGGACCTCACACAGGTTTTGAGAAGTGAAACCTGGGGGAGGTGGAGACTCCTCCACACTGAACTTCCCTCCTTCCTCTCTCAGGAATCCCTCTCCCTGTAATGGACTCCTTGACTATCACCCTCCTCTGGACTCTTCTAGAAAACTCACCCTCAGAGAACTTGATGCTAGAGACTGTCCTATGAATGGAGGGAGGACAGGGCTTTTCTCTTCAACCCTGGAGAAATTGTGCCTGAAAACACCACTAGAGATTCTCACAGAAACCAGTTTCCTTGTTGTCTATTAACCGCAGAGGGTAGCACAGTCTCAGATCCCATGTGGATGGGCCGGGAGGGACGAGTTTGTCTATTTGAGTCCCCACATCCTCAAAAGAAGCACATGGCATCAGTTTGTTATTGTGTGTCTCAAGCAGAAGCAAGTACAACCTCAAAGTTCTAAGTGTTCAATGCAGTTAAATGCCCTTCACCAGTGCTTCTGCATTTCCTGTTTTTATGAATAATTCACATCTAAGTGGTTTGTATATTTTATGGGGACAAATTATTTTTAAACTGATTAACATAAGGAGGCAATTAGTTTTTAGGCAGCTCCGCAGAACCCCCTACTAGGCTCAAGATGATTTATTAAAGATCTATAAAACATATTTAAATCTGAGAGTTCCATGACTGCAGAATTCTTTACCTCTGCCTCTTTCCCTCATTCTTGCTTCTCCAGCCTTTCTCCGTCTTTCTCACCCCTCAGACTCTTCTCCCTTAGTCTCTGCCACCCTCTTACTCCTGACTGTGGCACCCACTCTCTTGCCACCCCTGGACTGCTCTGTTTTCCTGAAGGGACAGGAGATCCTGCTAATGTGAGTCATCTCTTCATTAAAAACACTCCAATGGCTCCATCTCACTGTGGGAAGCTTGTAGAACAGCGGTGTCCAAACGCTTTTGCTGGGCCACAATGGAAGAATTGTCTTGGGCCACACATAAAATACACTAACATTAATGATAGCTTTAAAAAGGGTTGCAAAAAAAATCTCATAATGTTTTAAGAATTTGTGTTGGGCCACATTCAAAGCCATCCTAGGCCTCAGGTTGGACATGCCTGCAGAATGTAAGTCACATGAGCACATGACTTTGAGCTATTTATGTCAAAATGTATCCCAGGCATATAAAGCAGTTCCTGATAGATAGTCTATATTAAATTAATAGTGGTTGAATGAATGATGATTGTATTAAAATTTCAGTACATTATATAAAAACCATAACCTGAAAAATACAAAATGTTAGGAAATATTTTTTCATGTAATAGTGAAAAAATAAATTTATGTCAATTCATAAATTCATTCCAGTGGAAAAAATGCTGTGTTTCTCTGCAACACAGTTGAGCCTGTGTATTAGTTTACTATTGCTGCATAACAAATTACAACTTAGTGGCTCAAAACAACCCCCACTTACTTGCTCACAGTTCCTTAGTCAGAAATCCAGGCATGGTAAGGGTGGGTTCTCTGATCAGGGTGTCACAAACCTGTGTCCTCACTCTAAGCTCAGAGTCCCCCTCCACGCTCATGCTGAGACTGTTAGAATAATTCACTTTTTTCCAGTTGTGCATCTGAGGTCCCTTTTTCCTTGACAACTGTCAGCAAGTGTGTGTGGAGGGCTGCCCCAACACTAGTAATCACCAGCACTCTTTGGCATGTGACCCTCCATTTTCCAAGCCCCCAGTGGAGAAATGCCTCACATTGAATCCCTCTCACCTGACTACCACAGCCCTGCCCAGGAGAGTCCCCTGTCTCAAGGTCAACTGATTTGAGCCCTTAGATACATCTGCAAAATCCTTTGTCAGCAGCACCTACATTAGTGTTTGTTTGAATAACCAGGGGGGAAGGTGAATAACGAGGGTAGTTTTGGGGAACCATCATTGAATCAGCCCAGCATAGCTTGTTTCTCCTTTTCTTGAAAATTGAAGTTCAAATAAGTAGATTGTTATGAGTGGTAATAAAATGCATCCTGTCTATTAGCTATGGACATTCTTAAATTTTAAAACCAAATGACATGTTTAATAGCTTCAAATTAATTTAGACCAAATGAAAATTCCAGTGCAGTAATTTATCCTCTTTTTGACACTACATCAGTTATGTACTGCAACATAACAAATTACCCAAAACTTACCAGCTCAAAACAACAAATGTATATTTTCTCCCACAGTTTCCCAGGTCAGGAATCCAGGAGAGGTTCCCATTAATGCTTCTGGCTCAGGGCCTCTCTCAAGGTTGCGGTCAAATTGCCACTCAGGCCTGTTTCATCTGAAGGCTTTACTGGGGCTGGAGGACTCACATGAAACATGGTGCACTCAGATGGCTGTTGGAAGGGGCCTCCTTTTCTGCCTGGATGGTCCCAGGAGGCCTCAGTTCCTAGCTTTATGGACTTCACCATAAGGCCGTGAATGACTAGGGAGCTTCTTCCCCCAGAGCAGTGATCAGCGAGAGAGCAAGCTGGCAGCTGCAGGGAGCCTTGTGTCCTAGATGGAGTCTCACACCATGGTGTCAGCCTTCCTGTCAGTTACACGTGAGTCACTGAGTGCGGCAGCCCACACCCAGGGGGAGGGAATTACTCCACATCTGGAAGGGAGGTGTGTCAAAGCATTTATGCATGTTAAAACCAAAATTACAATTATAAATTTTGTTTCAGGATTTTGTAAGTTAGTGATTCTTTTATCTGATTTTTTTTTAATGCTTTATATTTCACTTTTGGAAAGTAAGGCAAAAGTTTGAGATAGGGAAAGGAGATACAGTAATTTTTGTAAGTTTTTCTTGAAATTATCTTTAATAATAATGTTCCTTTCAATAAGTTGCAACAAAGTTGAGAGCACATAGGAGCTAGATCAAATAGTTCCAAGATGTGTGTGTGTCTTAACAATAATGTCTTTAAAATAACTGCTTTTGTTTTTCCTCAAAACTTTCAATTTAGTTTGATAATAATATTGAAAATATTGGCTAAAATGCCAGTTTTCTTACTCAACATCATCTTCACAAACATTTTCCTAATGAAATTTCTTTTCAATATGTTAGAAAACTATGACTCTCATGCCTCGGTGTATACACCTGGCTTAGCATCATGATGACAGTTATGGTGTAATGCAGTGGGCAGCGATGGTTAACTCCAATCTACTATAGGAACAAAGCGTTCCCAAATCGTTGTTCAGTTGGCATTCCAGAATAAATTTCACATTTTTCACTGTGTATTTTAATGAGATTTGGTAGAAGTGATTTGGACATCAATGTGATTCTAAAAAACACTGCTAACATTTGCCTCTGAAGTTTATTTTAAAGCAGCTCTATTGTGTTTTCCATTCACATTTTCTATTCAATCACTGGTTTTCCCTTTAAAATGTTTTCCAGTTTAACTTATATTGATCAGCAATGTGCTTTCAAACTTCTGTAAAGTAGTTAATTCAGTTGCATGCAACGTTAAATGTAAGTAACACATCGAATCCTTCACAAGAAAGAATTACCTTTTACATCTGATTGCACATTGTTCACCAGAAAAATCTATACAGATGCTGTTGAGCAAAGGATCACATGATCTATTTCTAGCCAATATATTTCCTGTGACATCCAGCCCTCTCTCTGGTATAGCTCATAACAATGTCTGTGGCTTTGTTCCAAGGTGGGTAGCTCTTGCTAAGGATCTTTCCAATAAACTTTGGTATCTTTAATTTAAAAAAAATTAACCAGAATGGTTCACAAGTCACTTTGAAAATGTTAGTTTAAGGATTTATGATCAATTTAATACCCGGGCACATACCAGTGGTATCAGAAACAGAACCTATGAAGCCACCATGGGGGCCTCCACAATCCTGTCCCAAGATATAACCTCTGTCCTCGTCTGGTATTTACTATTCTCTTAAGAGTCTCTAAATATTTTGTAGTAAGTATATGCCTCAAACCAAATATGATTTAGTTTTGCCCAGTGAGCCCATCCTGCATGGTCCCTTCCTTGACTCAGCATCACATAGGAGAGTTACTCCATTGTGAGGCTGTCCATCCATTTTTACTGCTGAAGTTCTACATTTTATGATTATACAACAATTTTGTTATTTTCCTGTCAATGTGAAAGTGGTTACTCCAGTTTTTGTCATAAGCATCAGTGTGCATGTCTCCTGGGGCACAAGGCAAGAACTTCCCCAGATAGGGTGGTCAGGAGCAGGACTGCTGGGCTCTGTGGGGTGTGTGCTTTAACCAGACTTCATGATGCTCCTTTGATTTCTAAAGTGCTTGGGCCAAGTTAAACTTTTACCAGGAATGTGTAAGGCTTCATGTTGCTGATGTGTTTGTTATGAAAATAAAAATCTCAGCTGAACAGAAGGAATTAAGTAGAGGAATTAAGAGGAAAGACACTAACTTGGTCACAATAGCTTTTCAGATTCTATTAATAATGTTCTTGACATAATTTTGTTCCATATACCTCAGCACTCTACTTATAGTGCACAGGACTAGTTAATGCTTCCTTTTAGCATAAGCACATAGTATCATTTTATGTTTGCAATCTAACATAATAAAAAGGAAAAAGGTGGGAGGGAGATGGAGAGGGAAGAAAGAAAGGAGAAAGGACAAAAGAGAATAAAAGAGGGAACAACAGGAGAGGAATTGGAAGCAGTGAGTGCAGATAACTTCAACATGCAGGGAAATAAGAGACAGAGACTAATAAAAACTTAAGAGAGCTTTATTAGTTATTCATTGCTGAGCAAAACACTATCCCCAAAGAGATAATACAAAAACAAGAAAATGGAGCAGATGCTGGTGGGAGAAGTTGGGTAAAGAGAAGGATTTTATAAGATAGGATAAGTAACAGGTTGTTGGTACACAGATGAAAATGGTTTGTTTAGTCAGGTTCTTACAAGAAGCAGATCCCAAGATGGGATTACAGTCAGCAGTATTTTATTAGGAGAAACACCATCAGAGACTATGGAGAAGGAGCCAGAAAATCTGGGAGAGCCAGCAGACTGGGATGCAAGTGTGATGGTCAGAAGGAGAGAAGGTTCGTTAGACATATCTTAGATCACCGCCAGGCAATCTAAGTGTAGTTGAGCAAGACCCTAAGAGAGTCCTCTGGCCACAAGTGGCCATCAGAGGAGCCCCTGTCTCTCAGGAATGCCCTCCCTTAGTGTCCCAGCCATTGTCTGGGAACAGCCCGTGGGAAGTAGGGTCTCTGCACAAATGCTGTCATCGATTGCAGAGCACAGGGGCCCTTGTGGGTTCCCTAGGGGATGTGACCCAAACCTCCTACCTGAGGGGCCTAGGTCCTTGGAACTCAAACTCTTCTCAGGCTGGGTTGCTGCATGTGTCCACTTACAGGACCCAGGGGTTACCAAAGTCTATCAGCTATTCCTCCCCCACCCTTATTGTGTGACATTGTATGACCATCCCCTCCTGTGGATCAGGGTCAATTACTCCTGACTGCAGAAAAGGGAAACCTCTTCTCATCTGCTGGTCTCTAAGCACATGGAGCCCACACTTTCCTGGTGACTAACAATGTATATAGTTAAATGTCCCCTTTAAGAATGCCCACCTTTGGGGAACAAAGACCACCTACCCTGCAGAGCCCAGAGTTGTGGAGACAGGAAATGCAACATCCCCCAGTGGGTGACTCTAAATGATGATGGTAACTGGGGTCACACCTGCTGCCACCCCTCGGTCCTCGACCCACACACTCTTTCTGTTGGGAACTCGGCACCGCACAGAGGTCTCTGAGTCAATAAATATGCTTCATTCTGGAGGATGTAACCCGACCCCTTCCAGGAGTTTCCTCAAAGCTGGTGCTCCACTATGACCTTCAGCTGGCCAATCCAGCGTACTGTGTGGCCAGCAGCCCCTGTATGGTACAGATGTGTTATGACCTGTAGACCCCATGGTCATGGCCCTGCTTGTACTCCTTGCACTGTTTAGTGGGTCTTCTGGTCAGACACTGTGCAATTCTAAGACTGTGGATCAGGCATTTCAATAGTCCCCAGACTATGCTGCTGGCTGAAGTTTTGGGGACAAGAAAGGAAAACCCACACATGGAATCAGTGTCTGTCCCTGTGAGGACGACTCTCTGTCACTCCAAGGATGGAAGGGGCTCAAGGAAGTCAATATATCATTTGAAAGCGAGTTGGTCACTGAAGATATAGTCAGGGCTCAGAATTGGTCTCTAATGCTGACAAATAGGACATTCAGAGGTAACAGTGATGTAATTAGCCTTAGTAAGTGGGAGTCAATGCCGCTGGTCCGTATGTAGCCTCACTTCTGCCACTGCAGTCACTCCATTCATATGCCCATCCTGCCAGTCCCAGGTTGATGGGTGAGGAAGGCTGGTTAATGGCACTTTATCTGTTTTGTTGTTCAGTGTCTCTTCTGGTGGATGTTAACACATGATTCAGACTCAAGCCCAGGAGTGCCATTTACATCTCATCACAGACTTCTGCTGGGCCTGTTTGTTTATGAGTTGGTGAGTTAAAGAAAAGCCAACTCAGGGGAATTTATAATCATATGATCAAGCATTCTGTCTTTCAGCTCCCAGTAACACACCCAAAGCTTTTTCAGAAAGAGGGTATATTTCTCTGCTTTGGATGGCATGGCCTTACTACAGAACCCCAGGGGCCTCCTCTGATTCTCTCACTGTTGTTCGCTTTTAGCATTTTTTGCCATCACTGACACCTCCATTACCATCAGGTCTGCTGGGTGGTCGCTGATTGTACCATGACTTGGACATGCTGCAGTGTCCTTACTCTCAGGCTCCACTCAAAGCTGGCAGCCTCCTATGCTACCCAGAATATAGGCCAAATCATATACCTAGCTATGAAATATGTTGTTAGACTCAAAGAGACTGACCAAGCAGTATGCTTTTTTCTCTGCAGCGAGAGATGCAAGATACAACAGCTTGATTTTTACTTTGAAGGCATTGTCCCTGCATGCTTCTAATCACTGGAACCCTAAAAACTTCACTGAAGTCATCATACCCTGAATCTTTGTGAGGTTTATCTACCACCTTCTGCAGTGCATGAGTTTTACCAAAGCCTCTGGCATACTTTCCACCTCCTGCTCATCCATTCCAGTCCATATGATGTTGTCAATGAACTGAAGTGGTGGATTATTCTGTAAGATGTCCACACATTCAGATCTCTAAAGACTATATTACTGATGGCAGAGCAGTTAAAATAGCTTTGAGGAGGGACTGCTAGTCAAGATGGCAGAGTATGTAAATGGCAGAGTATGCGGCGCTTGTCATGTCCCATAACCACATCAAAATTACAACTAAATTATAAACCAATTGCCCTTGAAAACCACTGTAAAACTAGCTGAGCTGAATTCCTACAACCAATTATATAAAGAAGCCACATTGATACGGGTAGGAGAGGCAAGACTGATAGGAGGGGCAGCGATGCAAACAGGTGGGTGCCAGGCCCACATGTGGTGGTGAAGACAGTGAGGAAATGCCACCACTAGTACACGAGGCTTCCCTTTGCTCCACCTCCTCGCCAACACTTGTTTGTTGATTTATTGATGACAGCCATCCTGACAGGTATGTGGTGGTATCCCATCATGGATTTAATTTGCACAGATACACACGGCGGGGGCTCGGAGTTCGTTGGGGAAGGCTCAGGGCTTGTTTGAGGCACAGGGTGATGGAGTTTCGGGAAAGAGTGAGGGGAAGCAGCCAGGCTCGTGTTCACAGTTTCTGCCTAGTGGTGGGGGCAGTGTGGTCCATGGGTGCTGTTTGTCCCGAGGTTGCCTGTTACCCTGACTGCTGGCTCAGTGTGAAACAGGCCTGTCCCTCCATCAGGAGCACCCAGAGTTGGGACGGGTGCACGCTACAGCATAAGCCCACTCCTCCATCAGGGGAGTGCCCAGCCATGCCTGGCATGCCCTGAAGTACAAGCCTGGCCCTCCATCAGGAGTGCTAGGAAGTTCAGGTGGCTGCGTGCCACCAAGCAAGCTTGGCCCTCTGTCGGGAGTGCACCAGAGCCGGGGGCTGGGTGACGCTTTATCTCATCCCCTCCCTGGGCTTCTACTGTCCTCTCCTCTGCCTACTCGGATCTTGTTGCACTTCAGTCTGTTTCCCTCAGCCCCCGCCTCAGTCCTTCTTCTGCCAGCCCCAGGCCATTACAGAGCCATCTCCACACTGTCCCCTTTCCTTTTCTCCCATTTGCTTCCCTTTCTCTGATCTTTAGGGGTTTTCTTGCAGTGGGTGGATCTCTCACCTGAGGCTGTGTCTCTTGGGGATTCCCTTGTCGAATTTTGGCTGGTCAGTTTGTAATTTCCAGGAGATGTTTCGGGGATGTCCTCTCATGCTGCCATCTTAATCCTCCACCTCCTCATTGAGTTCTTGATTGTTTTTCTGCTCTCTATTTTGTATATCTCTGCTCTAATATTTATTATTTCTTTCTTTACAGTAGTCTTGAATTTAGTTTTGCCTCTTCTCATTATATTCATTAAGTTGTAGAGTTCAAGTGTTGATTTGAGATCTTTCTTCCTTTC
>PVJL010020076.1:0-12681 GCA_004026885.1 Lyroderma lyra
CTATACAGTGTATTGTTACAGGTCTTATATGAAGTTCTTTAAACTATTTTGAGTAAATTTTTGATGGAATATTACTCAGCTACAAGAAAAGATGAAATATTGTCATTTGCAACAACACGGATGGACCTGGAGATCATCATGCTTAGGGAAATAAGCCACACAGAAAAATCAAAGAACTGTATGACATCACTCATATGTGAAATATAAAACTGAAAGGAAAGAAAAAACGAAATGAACAAACAAATAACCCATGGACACAATCAATAATTTAATGATTATTTGGGGACGAGTGGGTTAGGGAGGGGAGAAAAGGGAGCGGCTAGGAGAGGAGGAGGTGAAGCTAAATATAATGTGATGTAAAGAGGCGGCGCATTAGGTGTTGAACTGATTATACATCAAGTTGACAATTCACAGTAGAATTGTAAGCCTGAAACCTATGAAATCTTTGCTAACAGATGTCACACAAATAAGTCTATCAATAAAAATGAATAGAAACAAATAAATAAATACTTTAAAAAACGCTAAAAAAAAGAAATTGAAGAAGGCACAAAGAAATGCAGAGATTTCATATTCATAAATGGGACGAACGAACATCATTGAAATGGTCATGTTACACAAAGCAATGAACAGATTTAAAGCCATCCCCATTAAAATTACAATGACAGTTTTTTGAAAAATTTCAAGAAAACCATCAACAGATTTCTATGGAATCTAAATAGACCGCAAATAACCAAATAACCACAGGCATCCGAAGGAAAAAAAACAATATTGTTGAAGGTTTCACACTCTTTGACTACAATCTATAACACACAATGACAATAATATAAGCAACAGGGTATTGGCAGAAATATAGGCACACTCACACCAATGAAGGAAAAGTGAAATCACACATATATATGTAAAGACTGTTTTCAATGGAAAGCCAAAAATATAACATGAAGCAAAGAATCGATTTTCCATAAACGGTGCTAGGGCATAGAGAATATCACATGCAAAAGATTGAAACTAGACAGACAGTTTTCAACATATTCCAAAATTAACTAAAACTGGACCAAAGACCTAAACATGCTACCAAAAATGATAAATTGCATAGAGGAAATGGAAAGTCCCAAACCTGTAGACCTTGCTTCAGAAAGAGTTTGATGAAAGTTACCTCAAAGGCAAGGGAAGTTAAATTCAAAAGAAATGAATGGGACTGTACCCAGCGTAAAAGCTTCTGCACAGCCAAGGAAAGCATCAAGAAACGAAAAGGCTACCGACAGAGTGGGAGAAGACATTTGCAAACAATGACTGAAAGGGGGTTAAAACCTAAACTATATAAAGAACTCCTAGAACTCAACAACAGACAAACAAACAATCCCATGAACACATGGGCACAGGACTTGGACAGACACTTTGCCCAAGAAGACAGATTAATCAAACATCCAAGAGATACATACAAAATGTTTAAGTACACTGGCTATTACAGAAATGCCATGAACTACCACTTCATACCTGTTATTAATAGAAAGGCTACGATCAACAAAATAGGTAATAACGAGTGTTGGAGACTCTGTGGGAATAAAGAACTCTCATATGCTGCAGGTGGGCATGTCAATTGGCAGCAACGATGGAAAACAGTACAGAGGTTCCCCAGAATGTTAAGAATAAATATACCATACAACCAAGCAATCCCTTCTCTTGGTATCCACCCTCCAAATCTGAAAACATGTACTCATATGTACCCCTGTGTTCCTTGCAGTACAAGTTATGGTTGTCAATACATATCAACAACCAACATGTTCTTCAACAATTGTTGGATGCAGGAGATGTGGTACAAACACCAAGTGAAACACTACTCTCCCAGAAATAAAGATGAAACACTGCCAATTGTGACAACATGGATGACTCTGGAGATTACCATGCTAAGGGAAATAAATCAAATAGAAATAGCTCAAAACCATAGAACTTCACTCATACTTGGGATGTAAAAATGAAAGCAACAAAGAAAAATAAAAAAACTCATAAATACAGAAAACACATTAGTGGTTGCAAGAAAGTAAGGAAAAAGAGATTTGGTAGAAGAAGAAAGGGGTGGTACAATTGTAGGGGGAAGGAAGAAGTGACTCTGGATCCTGAACACAAAATGCAATATATGAATATGAATTTATATTATAGAAATGCACACTGGAAATGTCACGTTACTAATAAATATCAATGTAATTAATTTAATACATAAAAAAAAACCCAAACCATAAACCTGGCCTAAATTACAAAGATACCCCAACCCTAATCCAACACCAAATCCAAACCTAATTTAAAACAGAACCCTCAGCTTTACTATAAACTGAACCCTAACTCTAAATCTCATAATATACTCAAGAAATAATCCTAAACTGAAATCTAACACTAAACCGAGCCCTAGTGGAAAACCTGAGCCTTCCTATAACACTATCCCTGAAAGGAACCCATACTCGCTTTTACTGGAAACCCAACCCCAACTCGAATGGAAATCCAACCCTGACCTCCAAGTTAAATATCACCCTAATCCTAAAAACCGAATCATAAACTGAAATCTGTAACTCATCTTTAAACCAGGACTTCTCCTACCCTATCTTAAAACCTAACTCCAACCTCAAAGATAACACGATTCCTCAGTATATAACTACCACTAATCATTAACTCACCCAAACCCTACCCCAAGGGTATGCCTAATGAAAAACCTAACTCTATCCTCAAATTTTACCTCACACTATCAATAGCCCTTCAACCCAGAGTTCTCATTTCAATATTCTTAATACCATAACCTCAAAGCTTATTCTAACCTAATCCAAACTCTTGCCCTGAACCAAACCTGAAATCTAACACATAGCCTAAGTCAAAGATGGATCTTTACACTAATCATAACCACAATAGTCCTCATACCTCTCACCCCCCAATTTACATACCCTGAACACTAACCACAATTTTAACCAAACCTCTAACCTCAAAGCTAACTCTAAGGCTAACACCAAAGCTGAAGCTGCGCATAAGATAAGAATCTCATCCTTAACACAAGTCCTAAACTTACCTCTAAACCTCTCCCAGGGCCACAGCTCCCCACTGCATCGCATTATGGAACTCACAATCATGACAGTTCTATTGTCTCCTGATTGCCTCTGGGACCTCAAGACATCATAGCCCTTGATACAGCCTCGGGGCCCCGATTGACTGGTCCTGCAACTGTGACAGCTGGGTCCACCAATGTTCTGATAATAGGCCCCTGGCGACTTCCTCTTTCAATCGCGGAAGGTTCGTGCGCCCTGAAAGGGCTGTCTGCCTGCACCAGTCTGGGATCCGGTGGCCCAAGGGCGCTTCTGATGGTGCCAAACCGCCTCTCCAAGCCTCTGCTCTCACCAGGGTACTGAGGATTTCAAATTGATAATTTTGAAGCATCACTTCATACCTATTTCAAGGCATTTCTTGATCCAAGATAAATCAGAGTAAAAGGGGGGTTTGTTCTGGTCAATTACGTATGTACTTTTGTCTGTTTTACCCTATACTTAGTGGTTGTGTGGCTCGACCGTAATACATGTTGAACAGGCAGCCGTTCACTTGCGAAGGAATTTTAGGTGTGTATAACATGAACTCAACTTACGTTCTCTCTGTAAGTTCTGTGAGATAGGTGAGCGTATATTGAGAAGTGGCATCCTCTCCTTTAACTGTACTCACACCACTGAACTGTTTTCCTAAGTGAAGAAGGGAGACGGCAGGGGCTGGGGACAGCAAGCACACAATGCACTTTGATTATGATTTACAATTGACTGTTCAAAATACTAGAGTGATTGTGCGTGCATGCCTTCTAGAATATTTAAAATAGAAGCCTCTGGTATTTTTTTTTTATTTATGATTTGTATTCTAGTCAGAATTATTGTAAGTATTTCAGAAATACTCTTACACAACTAAAATACAAAATGGAAAATTGAGATAATGGGAAAAAGACATTCATGCTCATTATTATGCATTTCATAGGTGATTGTCCTTTGTGGTCTGGTAGGAAGGAAGAAAGTGCTGGCATTTTTATTTGGTATCTTGATGGGAAGTCATCCTCTCAATCTTGATCTGATAACTACAATGAGATCTGACAGTTGAGAAGTTATTTTTGAAAACCTGAGAGAAGACTGAGTAGTGAGATCTATGATGAGCATTGGAATTGACTATGTGACTTCAGGCCCCATTGCTGCTTCTATGTAAATGAAAAGTTGAAATACACTTTTGATGATCTCAAATGCCAATGTGGTGGCAAAAATTAAAAATAAAAGGAATAAGTATTAAACTATCCCAAACACAATACCTAACTCAATGACGAACCTAACACTTAACTTGGTCATAAGTGAACCCTAAACCCAAAACTTACCTTAAGTTTCAAAGGAACTCATAATGGAATCTTAACCTTAACCCTAGCTTTAAGTCAAACCCTACACCTGTCCTATTCTCTAACATTAACCATGAATTCAATCCTAATTTACACCCTAACCCTGGAGTCAAAGCAAACCCTAACACTAAACTTGAAACAAAATCTACTTGGAACATGAACCATGAACATAACCAAAATCCCTAAGCGTTACCCTAAAACTAACCCTGGGCTTCAACCTCTTCTTCACCCTCATCCTAACCAGCATCTGATCGTAAAATTAACCTCACAACTAATCTTATCTCTAATCACAATCCTATCTGAAAGGCTCACACTTACCCTAAACCTAAGCTTAATGGGAGTCCTAAACCTAAACATACACCTGAAAATTAAAAGTAATTTTAACCCAAAATCGAAATTCACACCTCACTCTAACCCTCATCCTACCCCTTTACTAAATCGTGCACCAACCATAACCCCAGCATATAACCTAAAAAGAACACTAAACCTAATCCCAATTTCAAAATACACCATAAATCAATGGTTAGCCTAATCTTAACAGTAACCTTAAATTTAATCACAACCTCAACCCAAACTTTAAATGGAAACATAAAAAGAAACCTATTCATAACACTAATGATAAACTCAGCCTTACCCCTAAACCTAGACTGTAAAATGAACCTAACACTATCCTTATACTTAATTAAAAACATAACCTCAAACCTAAACCTTAATCAAAATAAATACATTTTCAATTTTCATCTTAATCTCACAATTTATTCTTATCCTACACTAACACTAACCATCATCACAAAATCATTTCTGAACCTAAACTCATTCTAACATTTACCTAATTTGAAGCTTACTCAAAACGAAATCCTAAATGTAATCTGGCCACTAAATAGAAACACAAATCTAACCCCACTCTCATACCAAACTCAAAACCTCCCCTTAAACTTAACTTAAAACATAACCCTTAATATATAAATGTAAACCTATCCCTAACCACAGCCCTTGCTCTAACCCTAACTTTATCCCCAATTCAGAGCCAATCCCTGTCTCAAAGCTTACCGTAAAACACTACTTCTTACCAACCTCTCAAAGGAACCATGAATAAAACAAATAGACCTAAACTTAAACACAAATCTAACCTTAAACAGAATCAGAACTTTGTTCTACTGCTACCCCTAATAAAAAAATCAAACCTAACCTTATCTTTAACCCTTAGCATAACTCAAAATCTAAACAATAACTTCTACCTAAAATTAAGGTAGGTTTACCTACAGCCCCTATCTTGGTCTTAAGACTACACCACCCTAAATAAACACTAAAAAAATAACCTCAAATCTAACTCTAACCCTAATCCTAACCCTAAATATTATGCTAACCATAGCTAGTTACTTGAAACTAACATGGTTTCTAACCTCATCAGAAACTAAGCACATACCTAAACCTACCCATTACATAACCCGTGCATTCCCTTAAACCAATTTCTAGAAATAATACTAAGCCTAATCATAACAGTAACTGAGACTGAAAACCGAACTTCAAAAGTCAATAGAACCCTAATCTTAACCCTAATTCTAATGATCAATTGAACGCTAACCCTAACCTTAGTTATCACTCTGACTCTGATACCACCCACCTAAAAAGAGCAATAAACCTAAAGATCAGTCCAACACATACCCTAATTTGTATGTTAACCCTAACCTCAACGCTGAGAAGAAACTTAAAACAGGGGATCAGTGTCCTATACTCTGATAAACACAAGATGTTAAAAGAAATTGAAGTTCTCTTTTGCTTTGCAAAAGCTTTTGAGTTTTATATAGTCCCATTCATTTATTTTTGCTTATACTTCCCTTGCCTTTGAGGACCGGTTCATGAAGTCTGCCTTGAGTCCTAGGTCTATAAGTTTAGTACCAATGTCTTCTTCTATACAGTGTATTGTTACAAGTCTTACATGAAGGTCTTTAATGTATTTTGAGTTAATATTTGATGGAATATTACTCAGCTATAAGAAAAGATGAAATATTGTCATTTGCAACAACACGGATGGACCTGGAGATAATCATGCTTAGAGAAATATGCCACACAGAAAAATCGAAGAACTGTATGACTTCACTCATATGTGGAATATAAAACTGAAAGTAAGGAAAAAACCAAATGAACAAACAAATAACCCATGGACACAATCGATAGTTTAATGTTTATTTGGGGACGAATGGTTTAGGGAGGGGAGAAAAAGGAGGGGTTGGCTAAGGTGGGGGTGAAACTAAATATAAGGTGATGGAAAGAGAAGTCACATTAGGTCTTGAACATGTTATACATCAAGTTGGCAAAGCACTGTAGAATTGTATGCCTGAAACCTATGTAATCCTTGCTAATGGATGTCACCCCAAAAAATCTAACAATAAAAATAAATAAATAAATAAATAAATATACCATACAACCAAGCTATCCCTTCTCTGGGTATCCACCCACCCAATCTGAAAACATTTACTCATAGAGATATACGTACCCCTGTGTTCCTTGCAGTACAAGGTATGGTGGTCAAGACATATCAACAACCAACATGTTCTTCAACAATTGATTGGATGCAGGAGATGTGGTACAAACACCCAGTGAAACACTACTCGCCCAGAAAAAAAGATGAAGCACTGCCGATTGTGACAACATAGATGGGTCTGGAGATTACCATGCTAAGGGAAATAAATCAAATAGAAATAGCTCGGAATCATAGAACTTCACTCCTTCTTGGGATGTAAAAATGAAAGCAACAAAGAAAAATCCAAAAACTTGTAAATACAGACAGCACATTAGTGGTTGCAAGAAAGTAAGGAGAAAGAGAGGTGGTAGAAGAGGAAAGGGGTGTGTCAAATATAGGTGGAAAGAAGAAGTGACTCTGGGTGCTGAACGCACAATGCAATATATGAATATGAATTATGTATTACAGAAATGTACACTGAAAATGTAATGTTACCAATCAATGTCACTGTCATTAATTTAATACATAAATAAAAAACAGAAACTACAATCCTGGCCTACATTAGAAAGAAACCCCAAAACTAATCCAACACCAAATCCAAACTTAATTTAAAACAGAACCCTCAGCTTTACCATGAAATGAACCCTAACTCTAAATCTCATAATATACTCAAGAAATAATCCTAAACTGAAATCTAACGCTAAACCTAGACCTAGTGGAAAACCTGAGCCTTCCTATAACACTATCCCTGAAAGGAACCCACACTCGCTTTTACTAGAAACCCAACTCCAACTCGAAAGGAAAACCAACTCTTACCTCCAAGATAAATCTCACCCTAATCCTAAAAAAGGAATCATAAACTAGAATCTGCATCCCATCATTAAACCGGCACTTCTCCTACCCTATCTTAAAACCTAACTCCAACCTCAAAGGTAACTCGAAGCCTAAGTATATAACTACCCCTAATCATTAACTCACCCATACCCTAAAACCAAGGATATGCCTAAAGAAAAACCTAACTCTATCCTCAAACTTTACCTCACTCTATCAATAGCCCTTCTACCCAGAGTTCTCATTTCAATTTTCTTAATACCATAACCTCAAAGCTTTTTCTAACCCAACCCAAACTCTTGCCCTGAACCTAACCTGAAACTTAACACATAGCCTAACTCAAAGATAGATCCTTACACTAATCATAACCACAATAGTACACATACCTCTCACCCCCAACTTTACATACCCCGAACACTAACCACAATTTTAACAAAACCTCTAACCTCAAAGCTAACTCTAAGGCTAACACCAAAGCTGAAGATGGTCAGAATCTCATCCTTAACACAAGTCCTAAACTGACCTCTAAACCTCTCCCAGGGTCACAGTTCGACACTGCATCGCATTATGGAACTCACAATCATGACAGTTCTATTTTCTCCTCATTTGCTCTGGGGACGCAAGACATCATAGCCCTTGATACAGCCTCGGGGCCCCAATAGGCTGGCCCTGCAACTGTGACATCGCGGTCATCCAATGTTCTGATTATAGGTCACCGGCGCCTTCCTCTTTCCATCGCGGAGGGTGGGTGCGCCCTGCAAGTGCTGTCTGCCTGCATCGTCCTGGGATCTGGTGGCCCAAGGGCCATCCTGTTGGCGCCAAACCTCCTATCTAAGCCTTTGCTCCCTCAGGGTACTGAGGTTTTCAAATGGATAATTTTGATGCATCACTTCATAACTATTTCAAGGCATTGCTTGATCCCAGATAAATCACAGTAAAAGGGTGGTTTGATCTGGTCAATTCGTACGTACTTTTGTCTGTTTTACCCTATCCTTAGTGACTCTGTGGCTGGGACCATAATACATGTTGAACAGGAAGCCGTTCTCTTGTGGAGGAATATTAGGTGTGTATAACATGAACTCAACTTACTCTCTCTCTGTATCTTCTGTGAGATTGGTGAGCGTATATTTAGCAGTGGCATCCCCTCTTTTGACTGTACTCACACCACTGAACTGTTTTTCTAAGTGAAGAAGGGAGCCGGCAGGTGGTGGGGACAGCAAGCAAACAATGCACTTTGATTATGATTTACAGTTACTGTTCAAAATACTAGAGTGATTGTGCGTGCATGCCTTCTAGAATATTTAAAATAGAAGCCTCTAGTATTTCTTTTTATTTATGACTTGTATTCTACTCAGAATTATAGTAAGTATTTCAGAAATACTCTTACACAACTAAAATACAGAATGGAACCTTGAGGTAATGGGAAAAAGAGATTCATGCGCATTATTATGCATTTCATAGGTGATTGCGGTTTGTGGTAGGGGAGGAAGGAAGAAAGTGCTGGCATTTGTGTTTGATATCTTGATGGGGAGTCATCCTCTCAATCCTGATCTGATAACTTTAAAGAGATTTGAGAGTTGAGAAGTTATTCTTGAAAACCTGAGAGAAGACTGAGTAGTGAGATCTATGATGAGCATTTGAATAGAATATGTGAATTCAGGCCCCATTGCTGCTTCTAGGTAAATGGAAAATTGAAAAACACTTTTGACGATCTCAAATGCCATTGTGGTGGCAAAAATTAAAAAAAAAAAGGAATATGTATTAAAATTTCCCAAACACAATACCTAACTCAATGACAAACCTAACACTAAACTTAGTCATAAGTGAACCCTATCCCCAAACATTACCCTAAGTTTCAAAGGAACTCATAATGGAATCTTAAACTTGCCCCTAGCTTTAAGTCTAACCCTAAACTTGGCCTATTCGTTAACATTAACCAAGAACTCAATCCTAATTTCCACCCTTAACCTGGAGTCAAAGCAACCCCTAACCCTAAACCTAAAACAAAATGTACTTGGAACATGAACCATGAACATAATAAAATCCCTAAGGGTAACCCTAAACCTAACCCTGGGCGTTAACATCATCTTGGCCCTCACCCTAACCAGCACCTGATCGTAAACTTAACCTGACAAGAAAACTTATCTCTAATCACAATCCTAACTGAAAGTTTCACACTTACCCTAAACCTAAGCTTAATAGGAGTCCTAAACCTAAACATACACCTGAAACTTGAAAGTAATTTTAACCCAAAATCGAACTTCACACCTCACTCTAACCCTCATCCTACCCCTTCACTACATCGTGCACCAACCATAACCCCAGCATATAACCTACAAAGAGCACTAAACCTAATCCCAATTTCAAAGTAAACCATAAACCAATGGTTAGCCTAATCTTAACAGTAACCTTAAATTTAATCACAACCTCAACCCAAACTTTAAATGGAAATATAACAAGATCCCTATCCATTACACTAATCAAAAACTCAGCCTTACACCTAAACCTAGACTGTAAAATGAACCTAACACTATCCCTATACTTAATTAAAAACATAACCTCAAACCAAAACTTTAGTAAAACAAAAATTCATTTTAAATTTTCATCCTAATCTCACAATTTATTGTTATCCTACACTAACACTAACCATCATCACAAAATTTGTTCTGAATCTAATCTCTTTCTAACATTTACCTAACTTGAAGCTTACTGAACACGTAATCCTAAGTGTAATTTGGCCCCTAAATGGAAACACAAATCTAACACCACTCTCATACCAAACTCAAAACCTCCCCTTAAACTTAACTTAAAACATTTCCCTTAATATATAATTGTAAACCTAACCCTAATGGCAGCCCTTAATCTAACCCTAACTTTATCCCCAATTCAGAGCCAATCCCTGCCTCAAAGCTTACCGTAAAACACTATTTCTTACCAAACTCTCAATTGAACTATGAATAAAACAAAAAGACCTAAACTTAAACACAAAATCAAACCTTAAACACAATCGGACCTTTTGTTCTACTGCTAACCCTAATAATAAATTCAAACCTAACCTTATCTTTAACCCTTAGCCTAACTCAAAATCTAAACCATACAGTCTACCTAAAGCTAAAGCTAGGCTTCCCTACAGCCCCTATTTTGGTATTGAACCTACTCCACCCCTAATTATAAACTAAAAAAATAACCTCTAACCTAATTCTAACCCTAACCCTAACCCTAAATATTATGCTAACCATAGCTTGTTACCTGAACCTAACATGATTTCTAACCTCACCAGAAACTAAGCACATACCTAAACCTACCCATTACATAAACAGTGCTTTCCCTTAAACCAAATTCTACAAATAACACTAAGCCTAATCATAACAATAATTGAGAGTCAAACCCGAACTTCCAAAGTCAACATAACCCTAATATTAACTCTAATTCTAATGACCAACTGAACGCTATCACTAATCTGAGTTATAACTCTGAGTCTAACTGATACCACCCACCTAAAAAGAGAAAAAACCCTAAAGATCAGTCCAAAACATACCCTAACCTCAACGCTGCGAAGAAACTTAACACAGGGGCTGAGGGTACTATACTCTGACAAACACAAGATGTTAAAAGAAATTGAAGTTTTTTTTTTGCTTTGCCGAAGCTTTTGAGTTTGATATAGTCCAATTCATTTATTTTTGCTTATACTTCCCTTGCCTTTGAGGACAGGTTCATAAGGACTTCGTTGAGTACTAGGTCTATAAGTTGAGTATCAATGTCTTCTTCTATACAGTGTATTGTTACAGGTCTTATAGGAAGGTCTTTAATCTATTTTGAGTTAATTTTTGATGGAATATTACTCAGCTATCAGAAAAGTTGAAATATTGTCATTTGCAACAACACGGATGGACCGGTTAAAAGAAACTGAAGTTTTCTTTTGCTTTGCAGAAGCTTTTGAGTTTGATATAGTCCCATTCATTTATTTTTGCTCATACTCCCCTTTCATTGAGGACCGGTTCATGAAGTCTTCCTTGAGTCTTCGGTCTATAAATTTAGTACCAATGTCTTCTTCTATACATTGTATTGTTACAGGCCTTGTATGAAGGTCTTTAATCTATTTTGAGATAATGTTTGATGGAATATTACTCAGTTATAAGGAAAGATGAAATATTGTCATTTGCAACAACATGGATGGACCTGAACATCATCATGCTTAGGGAAACAAGCCACACAGAAAAATCAAAGACCTGTATGTCATCACTCATATGTGGAATATAAAACTGAAAGGAAAGAAAAAACGAAATGAACAAACAAATAACCCATGGACGCAATCAAAAACTTAATGATTAATTGGGGATGAGTTGGTTAGGGACTGGAGAAAATGGAGGGGCTGGGAGAGGAGGGCGCGAAGCTAAATATAAGGTGATATAAAGAGACGTCGCATTAGGTGGTGAACTGATTATACATCAAGTTGACAATGCACAGTAGAATTGTATGCCTGAAACCTGTGAAATCCTTCCTGACAGATGTGAAACCAATAAGTCTATCAATAAAAATGAATAGAAATAAATAAATAAATAAATAAATAAAAAATAAATAAAGCTGAAAAAAAAAGAAATTGAAGTAGGCACAAAGAAATGCAGAGATTTTATATTCATAAATGTGATGAATGAACCTCAGTGAAATGGTCATGTTACACAATGCAATGAACAGATTTAATGCCATCCCCATCAAAATTGCAATGACAGATTTTTGAAAAATTTCAAATAAAATATCAACAGATTTGTGTGGAACCTAAAGAGACCTCAAATAACCACAGGCATCTGTAGGAAAAAAACAATAATGTTGAAGGTTTCACACTCATTGATTTCAATCTATAACATACAAAGACAATAATATAAGCAGCAGGGTATTGGCAGAAATATAGGCACACACACACACACCAATGTAGAAAAACTGAAAATCCAGAAGTAATCCCACATATATATGTGAAGATTGTTTTTTATGGAAA
>PVJL010020077.1:0-12681 GCA_004026885.1 Lyroderma lyra
TTGAATTGCCCACATAATCATCAATATCAAGTTCAATTAAGTGGGGAAAACTTGTGAATTATACATAAACATTACATACTCATGGGTCATTCTTCTTAAATGTAATAATAAAGAAAAAATGAAAAAAGTCAGGAATATTGCCTGGAAATTGGATATTTACCTGTGAAAGAATCTTCTGGGATCCTTGGCCAGAGTAGATAATAAGATTAGATACTAATTGTGATTTTGTCTGTGAATTCACTGTAACATAGACTAGTGATACTTGAATAGTTGGATTTTCACTAAGTTTTGAGGGTTTTTTAAAAAGGCATCATTGACTTAATTACTATATTTAGGAAACAATGTGATTCATTCTTATGCTACATAATGTACTTTGATTTTAACTTAAGTGTATTTATGTAGTGTTACCAAGTAGTTCTTAAAGTGAACTCAGTTTTTTATTTTTTCTTTTTGAGGACCCTACTTTGAATTTATTCCCATGGAGTCTGTTAACAGCACCCCAGCAGAAAGGCCTTCTTGCTGGTGGAGGAGGGGGTTTTATGGTTTCTCTGATACTCTCAGAAGATACATTAAACTTGTACTTTATTTCACAATTTCTCTTTGGAATGAATAGCTCAGTTTCAGGTTTGACTCTTCCCAGTTTTCCCTCCACACGTCCTTGAGCCCATCAATTACCTTTTCTTTACAAATGCTTTCAGCACTACTGCTTCCCCTTGTGTTTACAGAATGCTCACCTCTCACTGAGCAAAGAAGCAACTTTTTTGGTCATTTTTTTAAAGCTTCCTGTCCTTCTGTTTCTTCCCACCACCAGATTTCCACTTTGGAAATGACCTTACTCTTATGTCTTTCACTCGTTCACCACTTATTCTCTTATTAACTCTATGTGAGCCCTCGTCTACAGCTGTCAGTCAACTCACACCACACCATGGCAGAACCTCCAGGACTACTTATCCTTGTGTCTGTCGTGGTCACTATGGTTGTTCACCTGTTATCGTTGAAATGCTCTCTTTCCTGGATGCCATAGCTAAACCCTTCTGACCTGTTCCAGGCCGCCCCTGCCAACACCAGCACACAGTAGGCTGCATTGGTCTTGACTTGACTCTCTTTTCCTGCCTCCCACCCTTTCTCTCTCCCCCTCTCCTTTTTATAAAAATTCTTGTGCTTGCTTGTTGTATCTCCCATTGTCCTGGTGTCAGATGTCACCTCTGTTCACCTGGCTTCTGTCCTGTGTCACCTGCTCAGACGTCCTCATTGAACACTATGGCCATCACTGCATCTGGTTCTTGGCCGCTTTCACTCCAATGGACCAGAAAACCTGAACTACAGGTGTCCCACACTGAGTTAATCCTCTTCTCCTTGTATTTACTTCTTCATATGGAAGTCCTGGTTTTGGACAGTCCCAGGCTCCAAGTCACACAGAAGAGAATGTACCAAGTTCCTGTCTTCCCCTTCCCTTCCACAACCAAGCCATTGCAGCCTCTGCAGACTCAGCCATCCCAACCTGTGTTCTCCCCATTCTCCCATTTCTTGACTCACTATACTGGTCAGAGTTTTCCAGAGAAGTGGAATGAATAAGATGTAAAGATATAGAGAAAGAGATTGATTTTAATGTGTGGACGTATGGGACTGTGGAGGCTAGCACGGCCAAGTTGTTCAGGGTGAGGTGGCAGGCTGTAGACTGGAAGAGCCAGTGCTGCAGTTGAAGTCCAAAGCCCATCAGGTACTAGACAGCAATAGCAACAGAGCTGTTGCTAAATCGTGTCATTTCCAGTAATATGTCCAGAGAAATGTCTTTCTGCAGTGGAGAGGTTCTGCTTTCTCCATTTTCTCAGCTTATTCTCAGAATAGAATGAGCTAATGATTTTTAAAACAGGTATTGATATGTCGGGGAGCCTCTAGAATTCAGCAGAACACAGAACAAATGCCCTCAAAAATACAACCACTCTTCTCCACGCTGCGCATGGATTGAAGTGCAGTGAGCTTAGGAGAGCAGGAATTGGCACAGGAGCACCCGTGAGGTTCTGAGAGTGACTTGTGAGCATCATTAACTTACTTTTCTACCAATCACATGTTGAAAAAACGTATTGAGTCATTCAAAAATGATTCAGTCATTTGGATGAGCCGATGCACACAACTCTGCCAAGTGTTCTGCTATAAACCTTAGGCCTGTAGACCCCTCTGTGCTTTCCAAAGCCCCTCTGTAGGTACTACTTCATTTCACTTTTTTTTTTTTTGGTTTGTGGGGAGCTTCCTGACTGGTAATTGAACCCAGGCCTCAGCTCTGACAGCGCCAACGCCGAAGCCTTAAGCCACTACGCCATCAGGGAACTCCCTCATTTCACTTTTGATTGGCGATTCAATCACCTTATCATAGGTCTGTTCACATTTTCTATTTCTTTGTGATTTCATCTGGTTAGTGTTGTTTCTAGAAATCTGTTCCAAACTGTTACTATGTTTGTGCTATTTTTAGAATTTCACATGCATCATGATTATTCCCACTGTGTTAATGCTTCCTGTGATCATGATCGTACATGGTTGCATCACATGCTGTCCATGGGTTTGTCATAATTCATGTACCTTCCTCCTGTGATGGAATGTGGGTGGATGTTAACTGGTTTTCTGCAGTGAATATCCTCATATGGTGCACACATCTCTTCTTAGTTCTATAGAACAAACTTCTAGCAGTAGAGTGTCTGGATCACTGAATCTGCGAGCATGTTTTCCTGCTCTGACCAAGTCTTTGGGGGTGACGTCAGGAAGGAAATCAGGCTCATAGTTTAATCTGTCCATGGAGCAATGAGAATCATTTATTTAGACAATGTTGTCAAAATCTTACTATTCCAATTCCATTTTCCAGTCAATTGTCCTCTCAATAGATAATGAAAAAATATAAGTGTAAATATACATACATTTTCCTAATAGCAATGTCTCAAATACAAATTTATTTATAAAAATCTCACCTCTAGTCTTAATATATTAACTCCTATGAATTCAGCAACCATATTTAAAATGAGTTGAACAGCTGAGTAACTCATAACCATCATCATTAAAACAGTAAATAACACTTATTAGAAATTTGCTCTGTACCGGTCATGGTGTGAAAGCTTTTACCCACAGAACCTCATTAACTTGACAAAACCCCTAGCAGGTGGATTAATGATCTCTGGTTCACTAGTCACACCCAGAGGTGTTGCAGGGTCCCTCACAGCCTCTCAGGGGGCAGAGCAAAGGCATAAGTGTAGGTCTGTCAGGTTGATACCTACTTAGTGCTATGTATTCTGAACATGTTCGCTCCCATGTGAATTCACTAAGCGTACTGATGAGATGAACAGCTGACTAGCTCAGAACCATCTTCATCAACACAGGTGTGTCCAACCTTGATGAGATGTGTTTGTTTCCTTTTATTCCATTTTCTTTCTGATAAATAAAGTCTGAGCTCAGGTAGAGACTTCAGAAAGTAAAGTCAAACATTTCCAGAATCGCTGATGTCACCTTATAGTTGAAAGTGAGACATGACCCCTGGGGTGTGGGAGCCCTTTCTCTCTCCCATCCACCACTGTGGAAATGCCACCACCCAGTGGTGACCCAAGGCTCTTCCCAGCCTGGGAGAAGGCCCCTGACACCTGGGGCTGAGGGGACTAGGTCCCTTCTCACTCTGTCCATGGGAAAGCCTGGCCCTGCCCAGGTGGGCAAGCCCCCCTCAGGGGAAGAGCCGGGCAGAGCACGCCCCCAGGCCCTTGCAGCCTTTGACTGTTCAGCTCCGAAGAGGCCTCAACTGGGGACTGGAGGGTGGGACTGGGCTCCAATTTAAGGCCCGAGGGCTGAGGTAGAGGATGAGAACCAGCTGGGAGGAGCTGAGATGCAGGTGGGTGGTGACTGGACAGTCAGTGCAGCCTCAGTTTTGCCAACCCAGGACCAGGTTTAGCGGGCACTGCTGCCGGTTTCCAGCCTGCTCAGACCCCCGTGAGCTCCCACGTGTTCATGTGTGATCCTGCACAACCCCACCTGGTGCTGACTTGACACCCCTAGAGCAGCCTGCGGGAGCAACTTGACTTCACTCGGCCTTTTCAGAGGAACTTAATGCCATTTCTGGTGGCACCGCCATGCTGAGAGGATCAGGTGACCTCAGGAGGCTTCAGGGGGATTCCTGCAGGGACCACCATGGAAGCAAAAGGTGAGGAGTGTGGCCCAGGCAGACCACTGAGGCCCTGGTGGGGTGTTGCTCTTCAGGGTACACGTCAGAGGAAGAGGTTGGAGTGGAAAATCTTGGCTTATTGTTCCTGTTTTTGGTGCACGACCGTGAGGGAGGCGTACTGGGCGTAGGTGCATCTATTTCTTGCTTCATATTATCAAGAAATACAGATTGGGGTTCTCTGGTGGTGTAGTGGCTAGGCTACGGCGCTCTCAATGCCGTGGCCTGGGTTCGATTCCCAGCCAATGAACCACACACACACACAAAAGAAATAAGCGCATTAGTACACCTTTAAGGCAAATTGCCTCTAACTGACGTCCAGCCAGCACTTCTCCGAGCTCACTGCTGATCCGTGGAGTTCTGCCTGGACCGCGGGGCTGAGCTCCCCTGGTGAGTGGGAGCAGAACGTGAGGTGAGGCCTGTGAAGGTCATGGACGGGGTTTACCTCTGAGTGCGTGAGCCCCAGAGGTTCCGAGTCTCGTTTTAACGCGGAACAAGCACGCGCTGCTCTCTTCTGTCCTCTAGCGGTCGTTGTGGGAACGGCACCCATTGGCACGGCACCTGGAAATGCTCTTCTTGGCCCTTTTCTGGTGTCACTGGGAACAGCACCTGCTTGTGTGTCACCTGTAAGGGCTACAGTTCCCTGGTTCCACCTGTGTCAGTTTTGCAGTATGATTCTTTACAGACACTGGACTTGCCCACGCCATCACCATTACCAACTACAATAAAAGGGGGATAACTTCATACATTACACATAAACAGTTTATACACAGGGGTCATTGTTCTCTAATAATAAAGAAATAAAGAAGGAATGAAAACAGATGGGAAGGTGCCCTGGACAATTGATGTTTTCCCTGTAAAATAGTTGTCTAAGAGTTTTGACCCGTGTCGTTGGGAACAAACTAGATGCCAGTTGTGATGTTGCCTGTGGGATTGTTGTAACATGAACTAGTGAGCTGTGAATGTATAGCTGGTTTGTAACTAAATCCTGAGGGTTTAATTTTATGGTTTATTGGCTTAATTACTACATTTAGAAAACAATACAGCTTCACACTTATACTGTAAAATATACTTTAGTTTTAATTTATTTAAATGTATTTAGATACAATATTATTAGGGTTATCTCATTTTAAAGAAAACTCGTTGTTTCTTCCTTTTTAAGTAACCTGCTTAGAATTTATGTCTATGGAGTCTGTTAACAGTATCCCGACAGAAAGTACTGTTTGCTGGTGGGCGATAGGGTTGTTTTATTGTTTGTTTCTTTTTCTGAGAAGACAAACTTTACTCATAGTTTGTTTCACTATTTTCTCTTTGGAATAAATCGTCCAGTTTCAGGTTTGGTTCTTATGACTTTTCCTCTTGTGAAATCATCTCTTCAGCATAGGAACTTGTTCTCATTCTCATTCATTCTCTCTCTCTCTCTCTCTTTCTCTTTCTCTCTCTCTCTCTCTCTCTCTCTCTCTCTCTCTCTCTCTCTCTCTCTCTGTGTGTGTGTGTGTGTGTGTGTATGAGGATTTTTAAAGATTAAAGAGATTGGAATATTTTCACAGGCTTTATGTTTAAAGAGTTTTGCCAACTTTGATTTCTTCTCTTTTACTTGCTTGTACTGTCTAATATTCATTGTGTCTCACTGAAACACTGCTGTGTGAAAGCTGTCAGTTCCTCTGTTTCACTACCATAGGGAAAGATTCTAGAACAAGCTTGTCCACCATATGGCCCTGGAGGCTTTAAATGTGGCCCAACACAAATTTGTAACTTTCTTAAAACATTATGAGAATTATGCATGGACATTTTTTTTAAGCTCATCAGCTGTGATTGGTGTCAGTACGTTTTTTGTGTGGCCCAGGTTAATTCTTCTTCCAGAAGATTGGACACCCCTGCTCTAGAAGGTGTGAATACCCCCTGAAATATTTACTTTTGGTTTCATCAGTTCTTTTGCTCCCCCTCTCCCTCCCCATTTTTTTCTCCCTCTTCCTCCCCCTGCCCCTCTCTCCTTTACCTAAAGGACCACTGTCTTTTGAGTTTTCATGAGGCTAAGTCTGTCTATTCTCTTTTTCAGGACACCTGGTTTCTTTTCCTTTTCTCCATGATGATGGGATTTGCCTTCACAGGAACCAAGGCCACATGTTCCATTTGGCACAACCCAGTGTTGTTCCTTTATTGTCAGAGAGTGGTGGTGCATTGAGCATATGTGTTCCTAACCTGGATCAGATTTGTGTGTTTTGTTTTTTTATATATTCATTTCCTTTCTGATAATAAAAATCTGTGCTTAGATAGAGATGTGGGAGGGTAAAGTTAAGTTTCCAAAAATGCTGATGTCACTTTAACTTTTGAAAGTGAGACACCAGCTCTGGGATGGGGGAGCCCTCACTGTTATTTCCAAATCTGGGGTCCAGCCTCTCATGAGAGTCTCCATGATGCCTCTCTGTGGCTTGTGGTGGCCTCTATTGTGAGGGAACGTGGTTTACCTCAGTATTCTCCCTGGAGGCCCTGCAGCTTCTGAGACAATGTGGGGCTTCCTTCTGCACCTGCGATACCCCAGCATCTCTTCAGGAGCAGAGGACAAGGGAGATAATGGAAAGGTGAAGCTGCCTGTGAGTGAACTCTGATGAGGGGAGGGGGCAGGGGTGTCTGACTCCCAGGACCCAGCAGAGGAAGACCCTGCAGTGGAAAGTCATTAGTTTTCTTTGGACATAAGGTAGTGTTTAGTGCCATTGTTTTTTGTGTTCCTGCCAGTGTTCCCAGAGTCATTTATGCGGATTCAATTTTGGTATCATTCTGCTTCTCTGATAAGTATTTGGTTTTATGCCTGTGTTACCCTGTATTGGTTACTATAGATTTTTTGTGTCAAGTGATGTGGAAAATTGGGATTACATATCCTGCTGTATCACCACCCAGGTCATCTGTGTCTCATCCAGCCTTCCCCCAGCATCTCTAGGTGACATGCAGACTGCTGCAGGGACATTAGCTCCTCCACTCTGCGTGAACTGGCTTTGCACAAGGCTTGACCTTGATACCTAATGCAGATGTTTCTTCTGCTTCTCTGGTGTGGTATTACCATGGATGTTTAGAATTGTAATTTACATTCCAGTAGTTTCAGACATCCATAAAATGTTCAGTAGATGATCTGACTCTGTACTTGGGTCCCACAGCTGTCATTGCTTTTCCATATTGGCGTCTCTCATGCACCACCACCTGTATTTTATCCAAACAGTCCACAGATGAGGACATCATTGTGGTTTACACATGACAGTCCAATCCGCAGACCCATTTCATCTCCCACCTCCAGTCCAAACTGCATAAAATGTCTCCTTCTATTCCAATCTGTCTCTAGGTCACATATAGTCTCTAGGTCATGTACAGTCTCTAGGTCACATACATTATCTAGGTCATGTAAAATGTCTAGGTCAAGTACAATCTCTTGCCTCCTTCCTCAACAGTCTCCCTACATCCACACAGCCTCTCCCAAATCCCTTCTTCAATTAGCAGCCCGACTGATGCTAAACCTTAAAACCATCGATTAGTACTTACAAAGGCACCAGCTGCTGTCTTCAATAAAACAGCTAACAAACAACATGTTTGGGTGAAAATGCTTCTGGTCTTGTCTGAAAAGTTGTCACAAGGCTTTTCTTGGTGAATCTGCAAAAACTCCAGCAGTGTCCCCATACAACTGTCTACACCATACATGGCACAAGCAGTTTTCTCAAACTGGAACAGAACAGAATGAGATTAAAAGTTATAAATGAAACATATTCTTAGAAACAACCCAACTAAAACGCAGCTCAGAGCCAAAGTTCTAGACCAGCTTCAGCAAGTGTGATGACTTAACAGTGACTGGGACTGCTGCCCCATCACTGCTGAGTACATCTAAAGACCCATCTGCATTTTAATTGTTAAAGAGCCTCAAAAAGTAAATGAAACCCACAGTCCCTGAAAGTGAACAACCTGAAGTCAATGAAGTAAGCTTAAAGGTAAGGCCATTTTAGTGAGAACTGTCAGAAAAAAAGATGACTTCTGTGTGACAGTTAATCACAGCATCAGATAATGATAAAGGCACATGTAGTTACCCTATGACATGCTCCTTGAATGGAAAAGTGAGGTGCTTTAAAACACATTTGATATGGGTGAGTCTAAAATATATTTTTCTTTCCTCAGTTCCCTATTGAATCAGTGCATTCACGTGAAATTTGCATGGTAATAAGTAATGCTAATGAAAGGAAAATTAAAAATAGTAAGATTCACAGTG
This sequence comes from Lyroderma lyra, assembly GCA_004026885.1. Classification (NCBI taxonomy): domain Eukaryota; kingdom Metazoa; phylum Chordata; class Mammalia; order Chiroptera; family Megadermatidae; genus Lyroderma; species Lyroderma lyra. Next base: position 8,439 of record PVJL010020077.1, read on the forward strand.
AACAGGTATTTGGTTGGCACTTTTGTGTTATCAAGTACATTTTGTTCACTCAGTTCATCCTCACCATAACCAATGTGATGGGTATTATTACTACACCATTTTACAGTACTGGAAAGTGAAGCACAGAGAGGCTCAGTAACCTGTAGGAAGCTGCAAAGCTGGGATTCCTCCCATACAAAGTGGCATCAGAGCCTGGGTTCTTAACCACCACTCAGTAAGAAATCACGGGGTAAAGTGCTCTAAGTTGTGGCTAAGTGGCCAGGTTGGGAAGAGAAATCTGTCATCTCAGTGCAGTTGACTGCATGCATCATAGTTTAGTATAGGTCTAGCCTACCAGTCCAAAGACAAAGACTTAAATTCCAGGAGAACAAATATTACAATGTAACTAAGTTAGAGAGGTCTTTATTACATTTGGACAGACATATATCCAGAAGGTTCTATCATTTTGAGATAATAGAGTGGACAACGTAATCAGCTGTAGAGGCAGAAATGGATTCAAATTCAGCTCTGCCTCTTATCACATTTGAGCCCACAGGTGAGGAACTTAGCTTATGTAAAAAATATTCCCTCTTTGTAAAATGGGAAAAACATTAAGAACTACTCAGAGGTAGTTCTCAATACATAAGTACTCAGTAAATGCTAGCAATCACTGTTATTAATATTAGAAAGATATAAAGAAAATGAAATCATAAAAAATAATGTTTCTATGAACTATTATGTTAAGAGACGAAATATTTTTTTTTTTTTGCCCAATACTCTAGCACACAGATGAATTTTCACTTGGGATCTAAGTTCCAGTGATGAGCAAATTAAAAGTTTTCTGGCTGAGTCCGACCAACTGAGCAATGAACACTTCAGCATTAAAATGGAAGATTACCTATGAGACATTAAACAAGACCTGGACAGCATAAATGATGACTTCCATGCAAGAGATGCTACGATTGCAACTTCAGATAAGAACAAATATTTTAGAAGTTGCTCCGCTCTAGGCCACATTCTCACAACAAAGTGGCAACAATCTAGTAACTACTTCTGAGAGAAAAGGGAAAGTCACAGCCACAAAATAGAATTTGTAGCTAATATTGTATTATTATAATATTCTCTGTACACTCAGAGGTAAAAATGCATTTCTAACATCTACAAGATATTGTTAAAAACTAAGCGATGTGCTTCAAAGACAAGAATAGCAGAAAGAAGCTTGCATGTTAGAAGGGGGCCAAGTGCCAGGGCAGTTCTTTTGTAGAGTTTCTTTTTTTCTTGAATCTCCCCATTAATAATTTTAATACATCCTCAGATAGCTTTAATTTCTGTACAGTCATTTTTCTTCCTCCAAGAATAGCCTCTCCTCAAAGCCTTAAAGACATACAACATAGTAATTTCAGATTATAGCAAATGATATTTAAAACTTCTATCTACATATATTTCTACAAATTAAATATTTACTAAATTTATATTTGGTTGCAGATACTCTGCAACCAAAAACTTATTTCTGATTCTAAAAAATAGCAAAATCAATTTTTCTATAAAGAAATAAATACACTATTCCTGTACATAAACTAAAGTTCCTTCATTGACCAAACATATGTAACTCTATTCCAATGCTAACATACTTGGGCACAAGATTCCTCCAAGGAATTGAAAATAAGTTTTAGCAATGAAATATGTTAGTACTTTATTTATGAATTATCCTAATGGCTAATTGCAGCATTTTAAATGGTATGTGCCTGTGATTTTAATGTTAGCTAGCATTTAAATTGCAAACCGAAGTCTTAAACTAAAATCATAATGTATTCAGTTGCCTTAATTTTAATGATCCCATTATTAAACTTTTCCTGTTTCTTATGGAGGAGAAAATGGTGCACTGCTTCCTGTATTACTGATACAGCCCCATTTTGCTGCTTCTTCTGTTCCTGAACTTGATGCTCAATTTTTATGATGCTTTGACATATATGCATAAACCTCTTTAGCTGTAATCTTGCTCGAAGCCATCTCTGTTTAAAGCATATAAGGATTTCTTTGTACTTCAGGTTATACACACATGAAGGAAATACACAGAACATTTCATTTCTGACAGAACATTTCATTTCTGACGGAACACTGAAGAGCATCTTTCAGCCCTCCCCTGCAGTGTTGCTCCTCCTCTCCATGTGTGGTACCTGTGTGCTATGCTTAGCCCTGGACAACAGTGCCTCCATTTTCATAACTTCTGTCAAGCTGCGTGTGTCGTTCTGCAGTTAGTTTCTTCTCTCAGTGATGTAAGTGTAAATATACTATCAAGTAAAAACAGGATTTATATCCAGAATACAGAAAAAAACTCCTATAAAGCAGAAAAAAAAATACCCAAAAGAAAAATGGGCAAAGTACATGGAAAAAAAATAGTTGAAGCACACAACACAAGATTACTAATTGGAATAACTAACGCAAATGAAAAATTTTTACAATTGCTAGGCTAGCCATCAAGGGAACTCCAAACCCAAAATGAGATAAAATTAGCTATTCATTAATAGGGCAAAAATTGGAAAACCTCCTAATGCCATGTGTTGGCAAGGACGGCCCTCTCCGACTTTGCTGGTAGGGGAACAAATGACAGCAGTGACTCCAGAGAGTAACTCACAGCTTTATTCCTGTGTCATGAACGTCAAAGCATCCCTCACCCTTAATTATCCCAACAGCTGTGAGGCCAAAGGGTCCCTTTCTGTGATCTTCCATTAAGCATTTGGGAATGGTTTCCTAAATACCCAACACTTGTCACAAAAACACTTCCAGCCTGTTCACTGTGAATGGCCATGGGATGCTAAAATTTTGGCATGAAGGCAGGAATGAGGCTGGCCTGAGCCCCACCTGACAGCCCTCTGAGTGTGGCAGACACTGCAAGCTAGAAATGCAGAGTGGAGTGTCACTGGGGCCTGCAGGCACTGACCTCAAAGAGGAACCACCACCCCAGGTGATGCACAGGGTGTTAGGGCCAGGAGGTGTTGGGAGCGGGCCTCACCAGGTTTGGCGACCAAAAATGAACCAAGCAAAGCAACCAGAAGAATGGAGCCCCTATAAGATGCAAAAGCCTGCGGCAACCGGTATTTCCAGGATTCTCCCATCCAAGTACTAACCATGCCCAACACTGCTCAGCTTCCAAGATCAGAGGAGATCAGCGTGTTCAGGGTGGTATGGTCTTAAATGAGCGAGCCCACTGCTGGGACCCTTAAGAACCTGCCTTATGCACCTCACAACCAAGCCAGCAGGACGGCGCCCCTTCCAGTGGGAAGCCCGAGCCCATGCTCTGTTCTGTGTATGTGTGACTCCGCACTCAGTGGAGATGGCCGGCGTGTACTGCACTGCACTGCAGCCAAAGGCACCAACCTGCACTGCAGCCAAAGGCACCAACACCACGTCCTCCGTGTACCACTCCCTCCACTGTCCATGTCTGGAGAAGCGGTGTGCAGGCAGGCCGACGTGTGTGTTGGAGTCTGGGCCAGGGACTGGGCTGGGGTGATCCCCGCTGAACCCTGGACCGCCACACACCAAGGCTCGCTGAAGGAAGCACAGGCTTTCCCCACCACCAACCCACTTCCAGCCCACACCCTGTATGTGAATGTATTCCAGGGCTCTGATCCCGGGACGTCTCAGGCTGCTGCCCACTCACTTTGCCATACCTGACTGCTCCAAGCACACAACCAGGGTTCCAAAGAGACACGCGGGCCTCTCTGCCCCTATTGTGTTATCTGTAAAATCAGCCAGGTCCTGGACCCAGCCCAGTCCTCAGGCCGGTTTCTGATTCTATCCCTGGCTGATGCTCGGGTGTGGGGGTGCTGAGTGATCCTAAGCCACAAGGAGCCACTAGTGCCACTGCATGGTGCGAGTTCTGCTCATCTCCCAATTGTGTTTCCCTGGAAGTCTTGCCCCTCACTTGTCACCTAGTCACCCAGCCCTGGGTCAGGTCCCCCGACTGCAAATCACCCTTTTTTGCTGAGGATCTAAAGGTGGGACGACATGAGAGAAAGAGTAAGAGAGACAAATGGAAACAGAAACAGAGAAGAAAGAAGCACACAGAGACAGCAACACACAGAGACTCAGGGGGAGAGAGGGATCAAAGCAGGGGTGAGGAAGGTTCGTGAGGATGAAAGGAGGGTGAACTGAGGGAGAGACAGAGGGAGGTAGGCCGTATAAGCGCTGTGACTAGAGCGAGTGCCTAGCAGGCAGGTCACAGAGTGAAAGACAACCTGGCAGAGACACACAGACTGGGACT
>PVJL010020079.1:0-12680 GCA_004026885.1 Lyroderma lyra
AGGACAGTTTAAAAATGACCCTGTAGGTCTTATGGACACACTAGCCTAATGGAGATGGCTAGGGTTAGGTTTAGAGGAACAGTAAGAGGAGGGTCAATTAAAGTGGTACTGCCAATTTCGGAATCTCGAGTCTAAGTTCAGGTGACTTCTTTGATGTTTGTAGATGTCGGATCAGTTGAAAACTGTCCCTGTATGTCATATTGATACTCTGGGACTGGGGAGATGGCTAGTGTTAAAGTTAGGGGAACGGTGATAGTTGGTTCAATTAAAGTGATACTGTCACGTCCGGAATCCCGAGTCAAAGTGAGGGTGAGTACTTTGAGGTTCGTAGGTGTCAGGACAGTGTAAAATATCCCTTTAGGCCATTTTTGTACACTAGACCTGGGGAAACCACTAGGGTTAGGGTTAGAGGAATGGTAAGTGTAGGGTCCATTAAAGTGATACCGTCACGTTTGGAATCTCGAGTCAAAGTTAGGGTGATTACTTTGATGTTCGTAGGTGTCAGGACAGTGAACAATTATCCCTTTAGGTCATTTTTATACACTGGGCCTGGGGAGAGGTCCAGTGTTAGGGTTAGGCGAACGGTAAGAGTAGGGTTATTTAAAGTGGTACCGTCAAGTTCGGAATCTCGAGTCAAAGTTAGGGTGAATACTTTGATGTTCGTAGTTGTAAGGACCGTGAAAACATTTCCGTTTAGGTTACTTTGATACACTAGATCTGGTGCAATGGCTAGGGTTAGTGTAACCGGAACGGTGAGAATAGGGTCAATTAAAGAGATACCATCACGTTCAGAATCTCAAGTCAAAGTTAGGGCGAGTACTTCGATTGTTGTACTTGTCTAGACAGTTGAAAAATGACCCTGTAGGTCATATTGACACACTTGGTTTATGGAGATGGCTAGGGTTATGTTTAGCGGAACTGTGAGAGTAGGGTCAATTAAAGTGCTACCGTTACATTCGGAATCTCCATTCAAATTTAGGGTGAGTACTTTGATGTTTGTAGGTGTCAGGTTAGTGAAAATGTGTCCTGGTATGTCATATTGATACTCTAGGACTGGGGAGTTGGGTAGGGTTAGGGTTATGGGAACGGTGAGAGTTGGGTCAATTAAAGGGAAACCGTCACGGTCGGAATCTCAAGTCAAAGTGAGGGTGAGTCCTTTGATGTTCTTATGTGTCAGGACAGTGGAAAAGTTTCCCTGAAGGTCATATTGACACTCTGAGCCTTGGGAGTCTTCTAGTGTTAAGGTTGAGAGAACGGTGAGATAAGCGTAAATTAAAGTGTAACCATCACATTCTGAATCTCGAGTCAGAGTTAGGGTGAGTACTTTGATGTTCGTAGGTGTCAGGACAGTGAAAAAGTATCACTTTAGGTCATTTTGATACACTGGTTTTAGGGAGAAGGCAAGGGTAGTGTTACGGGAACAGTAAGGGTTGGGTCAATGAAATAGATATTGTCACGTTCGGAATCTCGAGTCAAAGTTAGGGTGAGTACTTTGATGGTCGTCCTTGTCAGGACAGTGGAAAAACGACCCTGTCGGTTTTATGGACACACTAGTTTTATGGAGATGGCTAGGGTTAGGGTTACCGGAACAGTAATATTAGGGTCAATTAAAGTGGTACCGCCACTTTTGGAATCTTGACTCTAAGGTCAGGTGACTTCTTTGATGTTTGTAGGTGTCGGGTCAGTTGAAAACTGTCCCTGTATGTCATATTGATACTCTGGTACTGGGGAGATTGCTAGTGTTAAGGTTAGGGGAACGGTGATAGTTGGTTCAATTAAAGTGACATCGTCACATTCGGAATCCCGAGTCAAAGTGAGGGTGAATATTTTGATGTTCGTAGGTGTCAGGACAGTGGACAAGTATCCCTTTAGATCATTTTGATACACTGGGACTGGGGAGACGGCTAGGGTTAGTGTTAGGGAAACGGTAAGAGTAAGGTCAATTAAAGTGGTACCGTCACGTTCGGAATCTCGAGTCAAAGTGAGGGTGAGTACTTTGATGTTCATAGCTGTCAGGACAGTGAAAAACTATCCCTTTAGGTCATTTTTATAAACTGGGCCTGGGGAGACCGCTAGGATTAGGGTTAGAGGTACGATAAGTGTAGTGTCAATTAAAGAGATACCATCACGTTCAGAATCTCAAGCCAAAGTTAGGGTGATTACTTCGATTGTCGTTCTTGTCAAGACAGTGGGAAAATGACCCTGTAGTTCATATTGACACACTTCGTTTGTGGAGATTGCTAGGGTTAGGGTTAGAGGAGCTGTGGGAGTAGGGTCAATTAAAGTGCTACCATTACATTCGGGATCTCGATTCAAATTTAGGGTGACTACTTTGATGTTTGTAGATGTCAGGTCAGTGAAAATATGTCCCTGTATGTCATATTGATACTGTGGGCCTGGGGAGTTGATAAGGGTTAGGGTTAGTTGAACGGTGAGATTTGGGTCAATTAAAGGGAAATCGTCAAGTTCTGAATCTCGAGTCAAAGTGAGAGTGAGTACTTTAATGTCCTCAGGTGTCAGGACAGTGGAAAAGTGTCCCTGAAAGTCATATTGACACTCTGAGCCATGGAAGACTTCTAGAGTTAGGGTTAGGAGAACGGTGAGATAAGGGGAAATTAAAGTGATACCGTCACATTCTGAATCTCGAGTCATATTTGGGGTGAGTACTTTGATGTTTGTAGGTGTCAGGTCAGTGTAAAAGTATCACTTTAGGTCATTTTGATGCACTAGTGGTAGGGAGATGGCTAGGGTTAGGGTTAGGGGAACGGTAAGAGTTGGGTCAACGAAATTGATACCGTCACGTTCGAAATCTTGAGTCAAATTTAGGGTGAGTACTTTGATGTTCTTAGGTGGCAGGACAGGGAAAAAGTTTCCCTTTAGGTCATTTTGATACTCTAGTCCTGGTGTGACGGCTAGGGTTAGGGTTATCGGAACGGTGAGAATAGGGTAAATTAAAGTAATAGCATCATGTTCAGAATTTCCAGTCAAAATCAGGGTGAGTGCTTTGATGGTCGTTTTTGTCAGGACACTGGAGAAATGACCCTGCAGGTTTAATGGACACACTAGGCCTATGTAGATGGCTAAGGTTAATGTTAGTGGAGCAATGATAGTAGGGTCAATTAAAGTGATACCGTCAAGTTCGGAATCTCGAGTCAATGTTAGGGTGAATACTTTGGCGTTCGTAGGTGTTAGGACAGTGAAAATTTTTCCGCTTAGGTCATTTTGATACACTAGGCTGCCGTGACGGCTAGGGTTAGGGTTATGGGAACGGTGAGAGTTGGGTCAATTAATGGGAAACCATCACATTCGGAACCTCCAATGAAAGTGAGGGTGAGTACTTTGATATTCGAAGGTGTCAGGACAGTGAAAAAGTATCCATTTAGGTCATTTTGATATACTGTGACTGGGGAGAAGGCTAGGGTTAGGTGTAGCGGAACAGTAAGTGTAGGGTCAATCAAAGTGGTACTGGCACGTTCGAAATCTCGAGTCAAATTTAGGGTGAGTATTTTGATGTTCTTAGGTGTCAGGACAGGGAAAAATTTCCCTTTAGGTCATTTTGATACTCTAGTCCTTGTGTGACAGCTAGGGTTAGGGTCATCGGAATGGTGAGAATAGGGTACATTAAAGTAATAGCATCATGTTCAGAATGTCCAGTCAAAGTCAGGGTGAGTACTTTGATGGTTGTACTTGTCAGTATAGTTGAAAAATGACCCTGCATGTCTAATGGACACACTAAACCTATGAAGAAGGCTAAGGTTAATGTTAGCGGAACAATGATAGTAGGGTCAATTAAAGTGATACCGTCACGTTCGGAATCTCGAGTCAAAGTTAGGGTGAGTACTTTGATGTTTGTAGGTGTCAGGTCAGTGGCAAAGAGTCCCTGTATGTCATATTGATACTCTGGGCCTGGGGAGTCGGTTAGGGTAGGGTAATGCGAACGATGAGAGTAGGAGCAATTAAAGTGATAATATCATTTTCAAAATCTCGAGTCAAAGTTTGGGTGCGTACATTGATGTTCGTAGGTGTCGGGTCAATGGAAAATTGTCCCTGTATGTCATATTGATACTCTGGGACTGGGGAATCAGCTAGGGTTAGGGTTAGGGGAACGGTGAGACTAGGGTCCATTAAAGTGATACCGTCAAGTTCGGAATCTCGAGTCAAAGTTTGGGTGAGTACTTTGATGTTCTTAGGTGTCAGGACGGAAAAAGTTTCCCCTTAGGTCATTTTGATACACTAGGCCTGGTGTGAAGGCTAGGGTTAGATTTATCGGAACGGTGAGAATGGGGTAAATTAAAGTGATAGCATCATTTTCAGAATTTCCAGTCAAAGTCAGGGTGAGTACTTTGATGGTCGTACTTGTCAGGACAGTGGATAAATGACCCCGCAGGTCTAATGGACACACTAGGCCTATGTAGATGGCTAAGTTTAATGTTAGTGGAACATTCATAAGAGGGTCAATTAAAGTGATACCGTCACGGTCAGAATCTCGAGTCAAAGTTAGGGTGAGTACTTTGATGTTCGTAGGTGTCAGGACAGTGAAAAATTTTCCGCTTAGGTCGCTCTGATAAACAAGACCTAATGCGACGGCTAGGGTTAGGGTTATCGGAAGAGTGAGAATAGGGTCAATTAAAGAGATAACATCAGGTTCAGCATCTCGAGTCAAAGTTAGGGAGAGTACTTCGATTGTCGTACTTGTCATGACAGTGGGAAAATGACCCTATAGGTCATATTGCCACACTTGCTTTGTGGAAATGGTTAGACATATGGTTAAGGGAACTGTGAGAATAGGGTCAGTTAAAGTGCTACCGTTACATTCGGAATCTCGATTCAAATTTAGGGTGAGTACTTTGATGTTTGTAGGTGTCAGGTCAGTGAAAATGTGTCCTTGTATGTCATATTGATACTCTGGGACTGGGGAGTTGGCTAGGGTTAGGGTTAGGGGAACGGTGAGAGTTGGGTCAATTAAAGGGAAATCGTCACCTTCGGAATCTCGAGTCAAAGTGAGGGTGAGTACTTTGATGTTCTTCGGTGTCAGGACAGTGAAAAGTGTGCCTGAATGTCATATTGACACTCTGATCCCTGGGAGTCTTCTAGGGTTAGGGTTAGAAGAACAGTTAGAGAAGGGTAAATTAAAGTGATTCCGTCACATTCTGAATGTCGAGTCACAGTTGGGGTGAGTTATGTGATTTTCTTAGGTGTCAGGTCAGTGAAAAAGTATCACTTTAGGTCATTTTGATACAGTGTGGTTAGGGAGATGGCTAGGGTTTGTGTTAGGGGAATGGTAAGAGTTGGGCCAATGAAATTGATACCGTCACATTCGGAATCTCGAGTCAAAGTTAGGGTGAGTACTTTGAAGTTCTTAGGTGTCAGGACAGAAAAAGTTTCCCTTTCAGTCATTTTGATACACTAGGCCTGGTGTGACGGCTAGGGTTAGAGTTATCGGAACGGAGAGAATAGCGTAAATTAAAGTGATAGCACCATGTTCAGAATTTCTAGTCAAAGTCAGCGTGAGGACTTTGATGGTCGAACTTGTCAGGACAGTGGAAAAATGACCCTGCTGGTCTAATGGACACACTAGGCCTATGTAGATGGCTAAGTTTAATGTTAGTGGAACATTCATAGGAGGGTCAATTAAAGTGATACCGTCACGGTCTGAATCTCGAGTCAAAGTTAGGGTGAGTATTTCGATTGTCGTATTTGTCAAGACAGTGGGAAAATGACCCTGTTGGTCATATAGCCAAACATGGTTTGCGGCTAGGGTTAGGGTTAGCGGTACTGTGAGATTGGAGTCAATTAAAGTGCTTCAGTTACATACGGAATCTCGATTGAAATTTAGGGTTAGTACTTTGATGTTTGTAGGTGTCAGTTCAGTGAAAATGTGTCCCTGTATGTCATATTGATACTCTGGGACTGGGAAGTTGGCTACCTTTAGGGTTAGGGGAACGCTGAGGGTTCGGTCAATTAAAGGGAAATTGTCACGTTCGGAACCTCGAGTCAAAGTGAGGGTGAGTACTTTGACGTTCTTAGTTGTCAGGACAGTGGAAATGTGTCCCTGAAAATCATATTGAAACTCTGAGCCATGGGAGTCTTCTAGGGTTAGGGTTAGGAGAACGGTTAGGGAAGGGTAAATTAAAGTGATGCTGTCACTTTCTGAATGTCGAGTCACAGTTGAGGTGAGTAATTTGATGTTTGTAGGTGTCAGATCAGTGAAAAGTATCACTTTAGGTCATTTTGATACACTGTTGTTAAGGAGATGGCTAGGGTTAGTGTTAGGGGAATGGTAAGAGTTGGGTCAATGAAATTGATACCGTCACATTCGGAATGTCCAGTCAAATTTAGGGTGAGTACTTTGATGTTCATAGGTGTCATAATAGTGAAAAAGTTTCCGTTTAGCTCATTTTGATAAAATAGGCCTGTTAGGGTTATCGCAATGGTGAGAATAGGGTCAATTAAAGTGATACAATCATGTTCGGAATCTCGAGTCAAAGGTAGCGTGAGTACTTTGATGGTCATCCTTGTCAGGACAGTGGAAAAATGACCCTGTAGGTCTTATGGACACACTAGTCTTATGGGGATGGCTAGGGTTAGTGTTAGCGTAACAGTAAATGTAGGGTCAATTAAAGTGGTAAAGCCACTTTCGCAATCTTGAGTCAAAGTTAGGGTGAGTTCTTTGATGTTTGTAGTTGTCAGGTCAGTGGAAAAGTGTCCCTGTATGTCCCATTGATACTATGGGACTGGCTAGTCATTTAGGGTTAGTGTTAGGGGAAGGGTGAGACCAGGGTCAATTAAATTGATAATGTCACTTTCAGAATCTCGTGTTAAAGTTAGGGTGAGTACTTTGATGTTCGTAGGTGTCAGGACAGTGAAAAAGTGTCGTTTAAGTCATTTTGATATACTGAGGCTAGGGAGACAGCTAGAGTTAGGGTTAGGGGAATGGTAAGAATTGGTTCATTTAAAGTGATAGCATCACGTTCAGAATCTCGAGTCAAAGTTAAGGTGAGTACTTTGATGTTCGTAGGTGTCAGGACAGTGAAAAATTTTCAGCTTAGGTCGCTTTGAAAACAAGGCCTGGTGTGACGGCTAGGGTTAGGGTTATCGGAATGGTGAGAATAGGGTGAATTAAAGAGATACCATCACGTTCAGAATCTCGAGTCAAAGTTAGGGTGAGTACCTTGATGTTTGTAAATGTAAGGACAGTGAAAACGTTTCCGTTTAGATCATTTTGATAAATGAGGCCTGCATCGAAAGCTAGGGTTAGGGTTATCGCAATGGTGAGAATAGGGTCAATTAAAGTGATACGATCATGTTCAGAATCTCAAATCTAATTTAGGGTGAGTACTTTGATGGTCGTACTTGTCAGGACAGTGGAAGAAATGACCCTGTAGGTCTTATGGACACACTAGTCTTATGGACATGGCTCGGGTTAGGGTTGACGGAATAGTAAGAGTTGGGTCAATTAAAGTGGTATCGCCACTTTCGGAATATCGCGTCAAAGTTAGGGTGAGTTCTTTGATATTTGTAGGTGTCTGGACAGTTTAAAACTGTCCCTGTATGTCCTATTGATACTCTGGGATGGGGGAGATGGCTAGGGTTAGGGTTAGGGTAACGGTGAGAGTTGGTTCAACTAAAGTGATATCGTCACATTTGGAATCTCGAGTCAAAGTGAGGGTGAGTCCTTTGATGTTCGTAGGTGTCAGGACAGTGGAAAAGTGTCTCTGAAATTCATATTGACACTCTGGGCCTTGGGAGTCTTTTAGGGTTAGAGTTAGGAAAACGGTGCGAGAAGGGTAAATGAAAGTGACACCGTCACATTCTGAATCTTGAGTTAAAGTTAGGGTGAGTTTTTGATGTTCGTAGGTGTTAGGACAGTGAAAAAGTTTCCGTTTAGGTCATTTTGATACACTATGTCTGGTGCGACAGCTAAGGTTTAGGGTTAGGGAAACAGTGACTCTTGGGTCAATTGAAAAGATAACGTCAAGTTCGGAATCTTGAGTCATATTTAAGGTGAGCACTTTGATGTTTTTAGGTGTCAGGTCAGTGGAAAAGTGTCCCTGTATGTCATATTGATACTATTGGACTGGGGAGTAGGCTAGGATTTGGGTGATGGGAAGGGAGAGAGTAGGGTCAATTAAATTGATAGTGTCACGTTTGGAATCTAGAGTTAAAGTTAGGCTGAGTACTTTGATGTTCGTAGGTGTCAGGACAGTGAAAATGTTTCCGTTTAGGTCATTTTGATACACTAGGTCTGGTGCGACGGCTAGGGTTAGGCTTATCTGAACAGTGAGAATAGGGTCAATTAAAGTGCTACCATCACGTTCAGAATCTCGAGTCAAACTTAGGGTGAGTACTTTGATGTTTTTAAGTGTCAGGTCAGTGGCAAAGGTTTCCTGTATGTCATATCAATACTCTGGGACTGGGGAGAAGGCTAGAGTTAGTTTGAGCAGAACGGTGAGACTAGGGTCAATTAAAGAGATAATGTCATTTTCAAAATCTCGAGTCAAAGTTTGAGTGAATACTTTGTCGTTCGTAGGTGTCGGGGCAGTTGAAAACTGTCCCTGTATGTCACATTGATACTCTGGGACTGGGGAGATTGCTAATGTTAAGGTTAGTGGAATGGTGAGAGTTGCTTCAATTAAAGTGATACCGTCACGTTCGGAATCTCGAGTCAAAGTGAGTGGGAGCACTTGATGTTCGTAGATGTCAGGACCGTGGAAAACTCTCCCTGAAGGTCATATTGACACTCTGGGCCATGGGAGTCTTCTAGGGTTAGGGTTAGGAGAACGGTGAGAGAAGGGTAAATTAAACTTATACCGTCACATTCAGAATCTTGAGTCAAAGTTAGGGTGAGTACTTTGATATTCATAGGTGTCAAGACAGTGAAAAAGTATCCCTTTAGCTCATTTTTATACACTGGGGCTGTAGTAACGGCTAGGGTCAGGTTTAGGGGAATGGTAAGAGGAGGGTCAATTAAAGTGGTACCATTACATTCGGAATCTCGAGTCAAAGTTGGGGTGAATACTTTGACGTTCGTAAGGGTCGGGGCAGTTGAAAACTGTCCCTGTATGTCACATTGATACTCTAGGACTGGAGAGATTGCTAATGTTAGGGTTAGGGAAACGGTGAGAGTTTCTTCAATTAAAGGGATACGGTCACGTTCGGAATCTCGAGTCAAATTGTGGGTGAGTACTTTGATGTTAGTAGGGGTACGGTCAGGGAAAAAGTTTCCCTTTATGTCATTTTGATACACTAGGCCTGGTGCGACGGCTAGGGTCAGGCTTATCGGAACGGTAAGAGTAGGGTCAATTGAAGTGATACCATCACGTTTGGAATCTCCATTCAAATTCAGGGTGAGTACTTTGATGTTTGTAGGTGTCAGGTCAGTGGAAAAGTGTCCCTGTATGTCATATTGATACTCTGGGACTGGGGAGTCAGTTAGGTTTACGGTTAGGGGAACGGTGAGAGTAGGGCCAATTAAATTGATACCGTCACAATCGGAATCTCGAGTCAAATTGTGGGTGAGTACTTTGACGTTCGTAGATGTAAGATCAGGGAAAAATTTCCTTTTATGTCATTTTGATACACTAGGCCTGGTGCAATGGCTAGGGTCAGGGTTATCGGAACAGTGAGAGTAGGGTCAATTAAAGTGATACCATCACATTTGGAAACTCCATTCAAACTTAGGGTGAGTACTTTGATGTTTGTAGGTGTCAGGTCAGTGGAAAAGTGTCCCTGTATGTCATATTGATACTCTGGGACTGGGGAGTCTTCTAGGGTTAGGGTTAGGAGAACGGTGAGAGAAGGGTAAATTAAAGGGATACTGACACATTCTGAATCTCGAGTCAAAGTTAGGGTGAGTACTTTGATGTTCCTACGTGTCAGGACAGTGAAAAAGTACCGCTTTAGGTCATTGCATACACTGGGTCTAGGGAGGGGTCTAGGGTTAGGGTTAGGGGAACGGTAAGATTTGGATCAATTAAATTGATATCGTCACGTTCAGAATCTCGAGTCAAAGTTAGGGTGAGTACTTTGAAGTTCGTAGGTGTCAGGACAGTGAAAAAGTTTCCTTTTAGGTCATTTTGATAAACTACGCCTGCTGCGACGGCTAGGTTTAGGTTTATTGCAATGGTGAGAATACGGTCAATGAAAGTGAAACCATCATATTCAGAATCTCGCGTCAAAGTTAGGGTCAGTACTTTGAAGGTCGTACTTGTCAGGACAGTGGAAAAATGACCCTGCAGGTCTTATGGACACAGTAGGCCTATGGAGATGACTAGGGTTAATGTCAGTGGAACAGTGAGAGTAGGGTCAATTAAAGTGTACCATTACTTTCGGAATCTTGATTCATATTTAGGGTGAGTACTTTGATATTTATAGATGTCAGGTCAGTGGAAAAGTGTCCCTGTATGTCAAATTGATACTCTGGGGCTGGAGAGTCAGCTAGGGTGTGGGTTAGGGGAACGGTGAGAGTAGGGTCAATTAAAGCGATACCGTCACGTTCAGAATCTCGTGTCAAAGTGTGGGTGAGTACTTTGATGTTGGTATCTGTCAGGTCAGTGGACAAGTGTCCCTGAAGGTCATATTGACACTCTGGGCCTTGGGAGTCTTCTAGTGTTAGGAAGAGGAAAACGGTGAGAGAAGGGTAAATTAAAGTGATCCCGTCACATTCTAAATCTCGAGTTAAAGTGAGGGTGAGTCCTTTGATGTTCATAGGTGTCAGGACAGTGAAATATTATCCCTTTAGGTCATTTTTATACACTGGGACTGGGGAGACGGCTAGGGTTAGGGTTAGAAGAACGGTAAGAGTAGGGTCAATTAAAGTGGTACCGCCACTTTCGGAATCTCGAGTCAAAGT
Organism: Lyroderma lyra; assembly: GCA_004026885.1. NCBI lineage: Eukaryota > Metazoa > Chordata > Mammalia > Chiroptera > Megadermatidae > Lyroderma > Lyroderma lyra. Next base: position 10,853 of record PVJL010020079.1, read on the forward strand.
TAGGGTCAGTTCTTTGATGTTTGTAGATGTCTGGAGAGTTTAAAACTGTCCCTGTATGTCCTATTGATACTCTGAAACGGGGGAGATGGCTAGGGTTAGGGTTAGGGGAACGGTGAGAGTTGGTTCAATTAAAGTGATATCATCACGTTTGGAATCTCGAGTCAAAGTGAGGGTGAGTCCTTTGATTTTCGTAGGTGTCCGGACATTGGAAATGTGTCTCTGAAAGTCATATTGACACTCTGGGCCCTGGGAGACTTTTAGGGTTAGAGTTAGGAAAATGGTGAGACAAGGGTAAATGAAAGTGACACCGTCACATTCTGAATCTCAAGTTAAAGTTAGGGTGAGTGCTTTGATGTTCGTAGGTTTTAGGACAGTGAAAATGTTTCTGTTTAGGTCATTTTGATACACTATGTCTGGTGCGACGGCTAGGGTTTAGGGTTGGCGAAACGGTGAGTGTTGGGTCAATTAAAAAGATAACGTCAAGTTTGGAATCTCGAGTCATATTTAGGGTGAGTACTTTGATGTTTTTAGGTGTCAGGTCAGTGGAAAAGTGTCCATGTATGTCATATTGATACTATTGGACTGGGGAGTCAGCTAGGATTTGGGTGATGGGAAGGGAGATAGTAGGGTCAATTAAATTGATAGTTTCACGTTCGCAATCTAGAGTTAAAGATAGGCTGAGTACTTTGATGTTCGTAGGTGTCAGGACAGTGAAAAAGTTTCTGTTTAGGTCAGTTTGATACTCTAGGTCTGGTGTGACAGCTACGGTTACGGTTATCGGAACAATGACAATAAGGTCAATTAAAGTGCTACCATCACGTTCAGAATCTCGAGTCAAACTTAGGGTGAGTACTTTGATGTTTTTAAGTGTCAGGTCAGTGGCAAAGGTTCCCTGTATGTCATATTAATACTCTGGAACAGGGGAAAGGCTAGATTTAGGGTGAGCGGTACGGTGAGACTAGGGTCCATTAAAGAGATAATGTCACTTTCAGAATCTCAAGTCAAAGTTTGGGTGAATACTTTGACGTTCGTAGGTGTTGGGACAGTTGAAAACTGTCCCTGTATGTCACATTGATACTCTGGGAATGGGGAGATTGCTAATGTTAGGGTTAGGGAAACGGTGAGAGTTGCTTCAATTAAAGTGATACCGTCACGTTCGGAATCTCGAGTCAAAGTGAGGGGGAGCACTTTGATGTTCGTAGATGTCAGGACCGGAGGAAACTGTCCCTGGTGGTCATATTGACACTCTGGGCCATGGGAGTCTTCTAGGGTTAGGGTTAGGAGAACAGTGAGAGAAGGGTTAATTAAACTGATACCTTTACATTCTGAATCTTGAGTCAAAGTTAGGGTGAGTACTTTGATATTCATAGGTGTCAAGACAGTGAAAAAGTATCCCTTTAGCTCATTTTTATACACTGGGTCTGGGGAGACGGCTAGGGTTAGGTTTAGGGGAATGGTTAGAGTAGTATCAATTAAGGTGGTACCATTATGTTCGGAATCTCGAGTCAAAGTTAGGGTGAGTATTTTGACGTTCGTAGGTGTCAGGATTGGGAAAAAGTTTTCCTTTAGGTCATTTCTATACACAAGGCCTGGTGTGGCAGCTAGGGTTAGGGTTATCGAAACAGTGAAAATAGGGTCAATTAAAGTGATAACATCACGTTCAGCATCTCGATTCAAAGTTAGGGTGAGTACTTTGATTGTCGTACTTATCAGGACAGTGGAAAATGACCCTGCAATTCTTATGGACACACGAGACTTATGGAGATTGCTAGGGTTGGATTAGAGGAACGGTGACAGTGGGTTAAATTAAATTGTTCGGAATATACAT
>PVJL010020080.1:0-12678 GCA_004026885.1 Lyroderma lyra
TGTGTCCATGGGTTATTTGTTTCTTCATTTCTTTTTTCTTTGCTTTCAGTTTTATATTCCGCATATGAGTGAAGTCATACAGTTCTTTGTTTTTTCTGTCTGGCTTATTTCACTAAGCATGATGATCTCCAGGTCCATCCATTTTGTTGCAAATGGCAGTATTTCATCTTTTCTTATAGCTGAGTAATATTCCATTGTGTATATGTACCACAGCTTCTTTATCCAGTCATCTGTCACAGGGCATTTTGGTTGTTTCCGTGTTTTGGCCACTGTGAACGGCACTGCGATGAACATTGGGGTACATAAGTCTTTGTGAACAAAGGTTTTCAAGTTTTTTAGGTAGATCCCCAGAAGGGGGATTGCTGGGTCAAATGGTAGCTCCATTCCCAATTTTCTGAGGAACCTCCACGCTGCCTTCCACAGTGGTTGTGCCAGTTTGCACTCCCACCAGCAGTGTACCAGAGTTCCTTTTTCTCCACATCCTCTCCAGCACTTGTTGTTCCTTGTCTTGTTGATAACAGCCATTCTAACAGGTGTGAGGTGGTATCTCATTGTGGTTTTGATTTGCATTTCCCTGATAGCAAATGAAGATGAGCATTTTTTCATATGTCTGCTGGCCATTTGTATTTCTTCGTGGAAGAAGTGTCTGTTTAGTTCCTCTGCCCACTTTTCAATTGGATTGTTTGTTTTTTTGTTGTTAAGTCTTATTAGTTCTTTATATAATTTAGATATTAGACCCTTATCTGATGCATTAATATTTTATTCTTTATTAAGAAGGATATTGGGACAGTTAGCAAAACTTAAAATGGGATCTGAGGAATAGCTGGTAATAGTGCATCAGTGTTACTTCTCTGATTTTGATAGTTGTGCTATTGTTTGTAGAAGGTTCTTGTGTCTGGCAAATACACAGTGAAGTATTCATGGTTAATTGGTCATCAAGTTACCAACCCATATAGGGAAAAATGTCTTTGTATAATAATTTAAATTGTTAGGATTGTGATGGTGGTTGTTTCAAAATAAATTAAAAATTATGTATTTTCTTGATTGTGATTGTTATATATGTTAACTATACAACTTTTAGAACAATTTTCTGAAAATACTATTTGCAGTAGTTCTCACATTCACATAACATATGTTGATTATTTAGTACATGTACATGCTGGTTTTAATGTAGGATACATTTTTCTCATATATGGAGGTAACAGCCAAGTTGGTATTTCTTTATGCAAGGTTGTTTTTCTGGTAACAGAACTGTGTGTCAGTAGTAGAAATTTAGGAAATACTCTTTGAGAAGGTAGGTTTATTAAGTTCTTAATTAAATTATTCATTTGTAATATATGGATGTAACTTTGTAGTGACTTCTGCATGATGGCTTTATGAGAGAGTGGTTGAGTCATTCAACAGATGTTTTTCTTTTTTTCGGGGGTGGTTCCCTGGCTGGGAATTGAACCCAGGCTGCGACATTGTCAACAGATTTTTAAGGTCTTTTTGGGCAGAGATTTTTTTCCCTCTTTTTGAACTGTTTGTTCATTGCTATTGACTACTTGCTAGGGTTTAGAGATGGGGCAGATGGAATAGGAGGGAAGTGGGTGGGCGACATAAGTGGACAACATGAGGGATCTGCTCTGTATTAACTGTAGTGGTAGGTACGTGAACCAACATATTTCTAAAATTGTATGCAACTAAAATACACAGACACACACATAAATGAGTACAAGTGAAACTGGATAAATCTGACTAAGATTGGTGAATTATAACAATGTCATCCTATTGTAATATATATTATACTATAGTTTTGTAAAATGTTTTCATTTAAAGCAATTGAGTAAAGTGTACAAGAGATCTCTGTTATTTTTTACAACTGTACATAAATCTGTTATCTCAATAAAATTTTAATAAAAAACATAAGCGTACAAAAAATGTACTACTCTGGAGAGAGATTCTCATAAAAACAAAGCCAAAAGTACCGTGCAGTAAAAATATTTTCTCCATATATTTAAGAATAAGTCTTTATATTTTTAAATATGTCAGTCTCAGTGGCTTCCATAAGAAAGTCTTCTGGTGATTTCCTTTCTCTTATGTGGTAAAGAATTGATTAATTTTAAATTATAACCCGGAAAAATCTTGTAATTGGGATTTAGAAATGATTTTTTTTTTAAATTGGCAACACTGTTAAACCTAGACCTTGCAGGGAATTTCAGTCATCTCTTGGTAGCCATGGGGGATTGGTTCCAGGACCCCGCAGGTATCAAAATCTGCAGGCACTCAAGTCCCTTTTAGAAAATGGCATAGTATTTATATATTATGTAACCTATGTATTGCCTCCTGTACACTTTAAATCATCTCTAGATTATTTATAATATCTAATACAATAGAAATACTATGTAAGTAAGTGGTTAATATTGTTTAGGGAATAATGACAAGAGTAAAACATCTACACATGTTCAGTACAGAGGAAACTGTGGCAGTTGGGCCTAACTACAATGTACATGTCAGCAATCAGGTAAAATTTGAATCTGAGCTTGGGGAACCAGTATGGAGAGGACCAACTATTCTTATTCATTAGTTTGATGTACTAATTCTGTGAGGAGTCTAATAATTCACTTTGTTGTTTTTAACATTGTTAGGTATAACATTAATTTTATTTTTTAATTTGTAAGCAACTTAATCTACTGAAAGCAAAACAGAAGGCTTTGGTGGAACAGATGGAAAAAGAAAAAATACAAAGTAACAAAGGATCATCATATAAACTTCTGGTAGAGCAGGCAAAACTAAAGCAGGCTACTTCAAAGGTATGACTTTTTAATATAATTATCTTAGAAAAGTCACTTTTCCTTCTAATATTTTAAATTATTTGAGTAATTAAGTATCTGTAGTAATTAGGAAACTTAATATATGATATCCTACTTATGAATAGAAAACTCTATTCTAAACACTTTAAGGTGGGGGTATCTTTTAACTCGAGGAAATAGATGACAAATGTGGATTTAAAAGTATTTTTCTGCATATGCTCCTTGACTTATGATGGGGTTATGTCCTGATAAACCGTTAAAAATGCATTTAATACCCCTAAACTGCCAAACATCATAGCTTAACCTAGCCTAGCTTACCTTAAACATGCTTAGAACATACTATCCACTGGCAACACAGTACCCTGTAGAATATCGGCTGTTTTATGGTGATGGTGTGCCTAATTGGCCCTGTGGCTTGTTGCCCCTGCCCAGCAATATGACAGATTGTAGTGCTGCATATCACTAGCCTGGGTAAAGATCAGTGCTTATTGCTTTTACATCATTGTAATTCAAAAAATTGTAAGCTGAACCATCAGAAGTTGGGCACTGTCTGTAGTGTATTTCCTTGGAAGTGGGTTGTGTCCCAGTAAATTGAAGAGAAAAGACTCAGGGTTAATGCTTAGTTTCCTAGTCTATCCTTTCTAAGTTAAAAATAACTTGCCGTAATTTGTAAGTAAAATTTAAAAATAACTTGATAGTGTTTCTAAATTTGGGGGACTATAACACTTATTTGTAGCAACCATGTTTGTGATTGTATTTCTATAAATATGAAATTATAGTTATTCCCTCAGATTTTGAAATAACTTGAATTAATATGCAATGCTTAAAGTTACATAGGTTACTATCCTATCAGCCTTTTATGAATTATGTTTAGGATGTCATAGTAGTGTTTATGAGGTTGGATTTGCCCTGATAAAGCCTTTTTGTAGAATTTCACCTTTCTGAAATTCTGTCATATACCCTATACCTAACTCTAAAGTGTAAGACATTAGGTATATTGGTCAGCATAACTTTTAATAATCTTACTTTTTGAAGCTTATGGTTTATCTAACAATTTTGTTCTTTAGAAATTCTAAGTTTTCTGAGTGAATATTTTTCACCCCATAAATAAATTTGTACTGAAACATTTTCATTCAATAAATACTGATTTAAATATTGTAAATTTCTGTATATAGCACTTTAAGGATTTAATTCGGTTACGTCGGACAGCAGAATGGTCCCGTTCTAATTTAGACACAGAAGTTACAACAACAAAAGAAAGTCCAGAAATAGAACCACTTCCATTTACCCTGGCCCATGAACGTTGCATTTCAGTAGTCCAGAAACTTGTCCTGTTTCTCCTCTCCATGGATTTTACATGTCATGCAGATCTCTTATTATTTGTTTGTAAGGTAGGTAAACTAAAAAGCATAATTTATAGTGATAGATTTATAGGTTAAAAAAAGAACAAATGCAGTCTTGGTTATTGATTAAGCAGTAATAGTGCTTTTATTGGTTTTCCTTCTATACAGTTTAGTTTTATTGTACCGTAAAAGATTTAAAAAATGTGACTTATTTCTTATGAGACTTGTTTTATATTTTAACCTAGTTAAAACTAAATTAGTTTAGATTTGAAATGTGTGTATGTAATTTGGTATTTCTGTCTTGAACCTTCCTTTTTTTATAAATTAAAATAGGAAATAAATAAATGTCAAATGATAGTAATGAAGGGGTTTTAGTGCCCTGAAGGCTTTCCTGTAGCATATTCATTGTTTATAGAAATTACTTTTAACTATTCAACCCAGATTTTAAACCAGATGTTAATATTTGATTCATTAAATTAGACTTCTTTTGTATTTCATGTCAGTCAATTATTTTGACACCAAAAGCTTATCTCATTATTGAAAACAACTACTCCCAACACTTTGTTTTTGATAAAAATATATGTAATGGTTAAGTGTATGATGTTATAAAATGTATTACAGGTTCTTGCACGCATTGCGAATGCTACAAGGCCAACTATACATCTGTGTGAGATTGTGAATGAACCCCAACTGGAAAGACTGCTATTACTTTTGGTTGGAACTGACTTCAACAGAGGAGATATATCTTGGGGTGGTGCTTGGGCTCAGTATTCCTTAACTTGTATGCTACAGGATATTTTAGCAGGTTTGTCAGAATTTATTTTTCATAGGCTTTGTCAAAATTAGCTTGTCATGGATTGACTAAGTAATTTTTAAAGGAAACTAACCCTCAAAAGTATAAAAGCTCTCTTTAATGTTATAACAGTAGCAGCCATTTATAATTACTTTTGTTTTTAATTATGTTGACAGTTGTGATAAATATAAGTCTTCATGGAGGAGTTAGCTTGTTAAAGTACAGGGATATTGGAGCTAGTAGGCTTCATTATTAGTACCAGCAGTGGACTGTTGCTAGTTCTTTATGTGGCTTAGCAGAAGATACTTTCTGAGCCTTGGTCTTTTCATATGTAAAATAAGGTTGGTAAAAGTACCTTTATTATAAAATTGTTTTGATGAATAAGGGAGTTAACATGTGTAAAGTGATTATTATAATTCCTTGTTCACATTACACATTTTGCATTTTCTGCTAGTTAATTTTTCTTTACCATTTTAATGTAATGCAGTGTGTTCTAGCATTTCTTTAGGTAGGTAAGGTCTCATTTGCCTCAGAATCTTTTGTGTTTGGAAGAGCATACATGCTGTCGTTCTCTAAACTAAAGGAAAAAAATATGCTTTAATGTGTTTGGATGTCTGTTTATAAGTTATTAAAGCAGTTAGAACTGTCTCATTACATACAGGAGAATTGCTGGCTCCAGTAGCAGCAGAAGCCATGGAGGAAGGAACAGTGAGTGATGACGTAGGTGCAACAGCTGCCGACTCTGATGACTGCCTTCAACAGTCTTCAGTTCAACTGCTAGAAACTATTGATGAGCCTTTGACACACGATATAACGGGTACATTCTTTGAATTATGTTTTAGTAAAGTATCTTTTTGCTGTTTTTTTAAATGAAAATGTTTCATAATTAAGAATGTTAGTGGAGTATAAAATTAATTTTGATATTTTTCTATTAGGTCTTTGGCTTTAGTAACCCTATCAGTTATTTTCCTGATAAGTGTGTTTTGCTTTGATTCTCTGAATGCTCATTAATATAAAATGCTGTCCTTTCAGTCTGCTATGGCTATATTGAAGACGGTACAACCTAGAAAACTATTAAAGATACATACTCAGTGGTGAAGAAAACAAGGTTAAAGGCTCTTGTTCTTTAAGAGTCACTTTTTGGGGCGTATTTTCTTCTTTTGTTTTCTTTCCCGCCTTTAAAAAATCCATGTGTGTATCTTAGCCTGCACAATCCTTTATGGCACACTCCCTACTTTTTAAAACTCTGTTATAGTTACTACCCTAATATTCCAGATGCTGTGGTCATTTCAACCATTATTTAATCTTACATTCTTTCATGATTTTTATCCTTTCTACCTGATACTCCCTTAATCTGGAATAGACTTTCTCCTCTTGTTTGCATGATGAACTTCTTACCTAAGATTCACATAAAACATGCCCTTCTTCAAGGAGCTTTTTCCATTACCACCCTCAGTGTTGGAGACTGTCATCAGTGCTGTCTTATAGTTGATTATCTCTTATAGCACTTACCATGAAGTAATTGGTTTAATGTCTGTAGTGTACTCTTAACTTCTGTTAATTTCTTGGAGGGTGGCAATTTGTTTTATTAATCTTCATATACTCAAACCCTAATACAGGCTTGCATTTGCTAGGTGTTTTAGAAATATACATTGAATCAGAGGGTGGGAAAGATGAGAGGATAAGCGTTGTAAGGGCTAGAAAGCTAGGTAACAATTTGGAGATATTTGAGAGCAAAATTATAATTTCTAATTCATAATAGAGAAATAAGGGGAATGACAGTCTTGTTAAGTTAAATCTTCTTTGCTTTTCACTGTAATACTGGCTATCATTTCCTGTAATAATCAAGGTAATAAAATTATTTAAATTTATGCACCCTGATTCAACAATGGTTAATTAATTCCATGGTCTTTTCCCCTGGGAAATCAAATATTGTATTGGTATTTTTAATTATGTTATAGAGTGATACATTTGCATACTTACTAATGCCTAATTGTTAAGCGTAAACATTTAGATATTTTTATATTAGTAGAAATATGTTACATACAAGTAAATACAACCTTTTCTGTAATTACAAGCAGTATATTGGTTCAATTTTGTTATATACTCTACCAGTAAAACCACATTCAATTATTTGAAGGTACACCTCCTCTTTCCTCTTTGGAAAAAGATAAAGAAATTGATCTTGAGCTACTTCAAGATCTAATGGAAGTTGACATTGATCCTTTAGATATTGATTTGGAAAAAGATCCTCTTGCAGCCAAAGTTTTTAAGGTATGATACACTAGTGTATTCTTTGCAAATAAATCTTTCATCTTAAACTTTCAGTTTATTCATTACTTAAAAGAGGAAAATGTACATATTTCTCACCAAAGTAACCCATTATTTAATGTCCTCAAAATACATTAAATTGTTAGAGGTTTTATAGTATATGCCAACTGAATAATGTAAGGAAAACTTATACCATTTTCTTAATGTAGCCACTAATATTATCTTATGTAAGAACCAGTAATAAGCATGGGGAAGTATACTTAAGAAGTATGAGCATTTCAAGCAGCATTTAAGCTGATATGAGCTGAGTTCATTGCAGATTCTACTTTTATGTTAGCCTCAACTTTTTGTAAAGGACATATACCCCTAATGCTTTATATTGTTTTTTGTGTGTGTGTAAGAGATTTTATTAAGGATAGTAGTTATCTCTCAGATTATAAATAAATGAACTTTTTAGACTTTGGTGTAAAATGAAGAGATTATTAAAAGTATGTTTTGGGGAATTTAAAAGTGTAGAGAAGGTTTATTTTGTAGCCCTGTTTGAGTTTAGGTACTGTAAATAAAAATGTCACTCTTCGTGAAGAGGCAAAAATAAACCACAGTTTGTTTCCATTCTTTTAAGCCAATAAGCAGTACATGGTATGACTACTGGGGTGCTGATTATGGCACTTACAATTACAACCCTTACATTGGAGGTCTTGGAATTCCTGTAGCAAAGCCACCCACAAATACAGAGAAGAATGGATCACAGACAGTTAGTGTTTCAGTGTCTCAGGGTAAGTGTGTGTTTATATTTTAAGACATATGCTATTCTGAAAACAAGCCCTAAATGTATACTTTATCCCTAGAGAGACAGTCTGAGCATATGCTGAGAGGGTTTAATATCACAAGGGTGCCATGAGAATGGATCAGAGCTGTATGTTTCTCTTTTAGTCAGTTTGGAGGAGCTTCCATTTATGATCCAAATTTTGTTTCTCAAAATAACAATTAGCGGAATATATCCATGAATTTTGTGAGTTTGCTAGGGATTTTAATTGTGCTAAAAAGATTGTTTTTGTTTTGTTAAAGTAACTTGTATTTTATTTGTAAACAGAATGAAACCACATTGAATATTATTTTTGTACTCTTCTGATCGCATAGAATATATTACAATTTTTTTAAAGCAAAATTTTATTTTAAAGCAGGGATGTCCAATCTTTTGGCTTCCCTGGGGCACTTCGGAAGAAGAATTGTCTTGGGCCACACATAAAATACACTAACACTAATGATAGCTAATGAGCTTAAAAAAGAAAAAAAAAGGTAAAAAACAATCTTATAACGTTTTAAGAAAATTTGTGTTGGGCTGCGTTCAAAGCCATCCTGGGTGGCAGGCGGCCTATGGGTTGCGGGTTGAATAAGCTTGTTTTAAAGTTTGAAATAATTATTTATTAACTTGAAAGTTGCAAGTGCAATACAGAGAACATTTATTATCATGATTCATTTGGGAGTAAGTTGCTAATTTGATGTTATTTTTGTTTTATTTATTTACAACGCAGGACATTCTTCTCTATGTCATCAAAAACGGAAATTAACAGTATTATACTGACACTTAGGTCCCATTCAGGTTTCAGCACTTATGTCTAAATAATGTCCTTTATGTAATAGGATCCAGTGCAAAATTGTATGTTGCATGTAGTTATATCTCTTAAGTTCCATTCAGCCTGCCACAGTTCCTCACAGTTAACTTTTTACGACCTCAATGTTTTTGATGGTTATGGGCCAGTTATTTTTTATAATGACCCTCAGTTTGGTTTCACATGCTGTTTCCTCTTGATCAGATTCTGGTCAGGCATCTTTGGCAGAAATATCACAAAAGCATAATGTTGAGGTTTTCTTATTGTACCTCAGCATTTAAATTTACCTGATTAAGGAGTTATCTGCTAGCCTTTTCCATTGTGAAGTTACTCTTTTCCCCTTTGTAAAAGAATTTTTTTGGGGTGTGATGGAAGAGTGGTACTTGGAAGCTATTCCTTAAAAAAATTAATAGTTTATTCATTGAGTTAGTTTTTATTGAGATAAAATATAAATAACAAAATGTATCATTTTAGCCATTTTTAAATATACAGTTCTGTGGCATTAAGTACATTCACAGTGTTTCATTTTTTATTTTGATGTTCAAATTGTCCCAGATTTGACCAGTGGGATCTTAATCTTTTTAAAGTTGATCTCTTGTCTTTTTTACTTTCCTCATCTTTCTTTGAGTACTTCCTTGTTTTCTTGTGTGATAGGATGATTCAGGTTCATCATTTACTTTCCCTTCTCCAGACTGGGAATTAGCTACTTCAACAAGGAGAAGGTATTTCAGAACCTTTTAGTGGAGAATTGCAATTAAGAAACCAAAATTTGGGTGCTAGATATACTTACTGCTGCTACTTTGAAGGCCATGCCCTCTTGGTGGACAAGTGTAGGAAGTGAGTGAGTGTGTGTATGTGTGTGTCTACATATACACTTGCATTTATATTCATTTCTGTATCTGTATATTTGATATCTAGAATGCTGTGAGTTCACAAAAATATACCAGTTAATCTGACTCCAGAGGCTTCATTGTTGCATAGTTGTATCTTCTTTTCTCTGACAGTGAAGAACAGGGTTCTCATTATTTTTAATTTATTTGCCTCCATTATCATTATTTCCTTTGTTTGATCCACCTCTCTGTATGTGTATGCTTTCTCATCTCTAGGCTCCTTTGCATAGGTTCTATTACCTGCTGTGGTTCTGATACCTTATGCCAGGTCTTTTCTACATGAGGGCACATTCCTGACCCTGTTTTGGGTTTGGATGTCAAGATTTTATTGTAGGAAGTAGGACATAAATAATAATTACCAAATAGGTTTTTTTTATCTCTTAACTGCTTTTTGTAGCCTTAGATGCTTGCCTAGAAGTTGGACTTGAACAGCAAGCAGAACTTATGTTGAAAATGATGTCTACCCTGGAAGCAGATTCCATTTTACAGGCATTAACAAATACATCACCAACGTGTAAGTAAAAATCATTCTTATAGTATTGCAATAAATAACTTATCTCTTCATTATTTTCAGGTTGTACTCAAAAAGGACAGATTTTTAAATTCCATGTCTGGTGTGAATCTGAGTGGGCTAAGTATTTAGCACCTCTCACTCACTAAGTTGGTAGCAGATTGAGAAATATGACGAAAGGTTGACAAACTGCAAGAGTGCAGGGGAATACAATACCTCCATGTAGTTAGTTCAGTCAGAAGCCCGAGTCATGTTTTTGTTATTGTGATGTTATGAGGTTAATGAAATTCCTAGGGAAGGCTTTGTAGCTAGCTGCCTTCACGTTCTTTGCGTTATATCCAAATTTCTGGTAAAGTGGGTTTGTTTAATAGTAACATCTTTATTATTCTTAGAGACTAGAGGAGAAGACGTAGGTAAAGGTGACAGCCAAATGGGTCTAATTGAACTGTAGAATGGAGGAGATGTACTACCTCATTATCTACAGCAAAGACAAACTTTGTAATAAAGGACCAGATAATAAATATTTTAGGCTTTCCATGCCATGTGGTGTGTGTTGCAGCATATAACTCTGACTTTGAAAAATAGTAAAGCAGTCGTAGACAATATGTAAATGAATGGTTATAGCTGTCACAGAAACCATGTTATACAATCAGGTGGCCTGCCAGATTTGGCCATCAGGTCATGGTTTGCTGACCCTTGACGTAGAGTGCTAAACTTGGGTAGATTTCCTCCTGTCAGGTGAGTATGGTTTAAATAGCAACTTGTCTCTCAAATACAAAGATTGAGGAGTTGTGTTGAGAAGAAGGTGATGTTTTTATTTTTCATAGGCCTGTAGATTACTTCATGCTCTGTGAGTCTTGGTGATTAACAGGGTAGAGATAACTAGTTAGGACCTAGGAAGAGTAGAGTGTCATGTCCTTATATGATATTTCATAGAGAAATTGGGGTTTTTAAATCTTGCTATGTTAAATCAAATTCTTTCAGTTTGAAGTCTTTTTATTTCTCGCCTTGGGAGATATAGGAAAAAGGGGGAAAATAGAAGAAATGGTCTAGTGTTCCATAATCTTAGAATGGATACACTACTAGTGTTGCATGTTATCTCCAGTGTGTAATACGGGAATCCCTTTAGTTGGGTCAGCCTTTCCGTGACCACAGACACAGCTCAATTCTGCCCAGAGTAGCTCATTTCTTTGTTAGTCGTTATTTTTAAAGCCATTATTAGAAGATCTTTCTGTTATTTGTATCTGCTTCTCTTAATACATTTTCTTTTGATTATTGTCCTGCACAGAACTGTGTACCCTCTTTAATAATAACTTCCTAAATATATGAAAAATTGCTCTTAGAGTTTCTGTATTTCTCTTGCTCCCCATGAATTGTACTTATTTAATTGGTATGTGACCTGGGCATCAGGATTTTTAAATGCTTCTTAGAGTTAAGACTAACTGGACTAGAGTCTGGATTATTCTAAAATGACCTTCTTAAAAATTATTCAAAAAATTTTTTTCCCTTTTATTAATGAGGAAAAAATTGAAAATAAAAAAGGATATAAAGTAAGCTTCCTTTTTCTTGGTGGGCAGTCCTGTGAATTTGGCAGCCTCTCCCTGTTGATTATCCTTTGACTTTCAAGTAATGTAGTAAAAACAAGTTTTTAAATAATAATGATGAACCATTTTAAATAATGCAGTTTTAATTTTTAAAAAATGATTTTCACTTACCTATACATAGTAATAGCTGGTTTACATTTCTCCCAGTGCTTTGTATATAAAATCATAATTGTGTTTAATTTTCAGTATCACAGTCTCCAACTGGAACAGATGATTCACTTCTAGGGGGTTTACAAGCAGTGAACCAATCCAACCAGCTTATTATACAGTTATCATCTGTCCCAATGTTAAATGTTTGTTTCAACAAACTTTTTTCCATGCTTCAAGTCCATCATGTTCAGGTATGACTTCAGGAGAAATGGTATATTTTTAGACACTATTGCCAACCTAATAAGAGATGAAAATAACTGGGCAGATCATTCTCAACCTGACAGGGATGATTTTGTTATCTTTCTCAGATGGAAAAGTATTGGAGATAACGTTGATAACCATAGCTTCTCAGTGTTAGGTCATACATAATTTTTATGATTTTATGATTTTAAGTTTTATAGCTTAAGATCCAGCTACAATTGACCCTTGAACAACGTAGGGGTTAGGGGTGCTGACCCTCTGCACAGTTGAAAATTTTTGTAAACTTTTTGACTACCCCAGAACTTAAGTACTAATTGCCTACAGTTGACCAGAAGCCATTCTGATAACATAGTTGATTGACACATATTTTGTGTGTTAACATGTATCAAACACTGTATGCTTACAATAAAGTAAGCTAGAGATTATAAAGTGTTATTAAGAAAATCATAAGGAAGAGAAAATGTGTTTACAATACTATATATACTTTTTTTTTTTTTTTTTTTTTTTTTT